>JAHWFP010121307.1:31040-69888 GCA_023313725.1 Lithobius niger
TCCGATGTGCCACCTCTCTGAGGCATGACCAACAAATTCTTGGAGACTGAGCTGAAATCAAGGAATTTCGTGTACTGCTAAGAATACCTCGTGTACCAAATTTCATACGTTTACCTCGATTGGATAGAATTTGATGGTCAAGCATCCAGGAGGGGCAGAATGGGGCTCTGAGGTATGGGGGGGGGAGATATTTCATGGAGGTTCCATACTGGTATGACTTGGTTCGATTTGTACTGGTATGACTTGATTTAACGCTTTTAGATCGATCTGCAAGATTTTGTTGGTCAAGCCTCAGGAGGAGATGGAGTGGGGCACTGGGGGCCTTTTTTTTTGGGGGGGGGTATCTGACGGGGTTTCCATTGCTGTTCGATTTGTACTGTCAAGAATGAATTGTGTACCAAATTTCACGTGTTCAGCTTGATTTGCAAGAATATGTTGGTCAAATCACAGGGATAAGGCAGAGGGGGAGGGGCGCTACGGGCCCTTGTGGGGTTTTTCGTGGGGGTTCCATGGCTAATTCGATTGTGTACAAAATTTCATGTATGTTGCAGCTTTGCCACATGGCTTTGTTACACTCCGTTATACTTTCGTAAAATGTGCAAAAGGTTTTAATATAGTTCGAAATAGTAGCCATAATACAAAGAGAGCTAGTTGTTTTAATTTTGAGGAACTAGTTTTAATACACATAATAATTTTAAAAAGGAAATAAAGTTGTTTACATCATTCACCCAGGTTAGTGTTGACTAAACATAACAAATCATACGTAAAAAAAATAGGATGCGCCAAAATGCAAACATGTTTAACAAAAACACCAGTTTGAAGTCATGAGAGGTCACCTTTATTTATAATGTAAACAAAATCGTATGCAAATTAAACTCTATGCAGATGTAGTCGACTATTGAAGACGTTTTGTAACTCGTTGCTCAGTTAAACTCTATTCTAATTTACTGCGAAAGTAAGACAGTTGTGCTATGACAAGCCTATTTTGGCATAAATTGACCTTTGTGTGTTTGTGTAGACCACTGTCCTTGAATGCCTATTTCTAAACAAAGGAATTTCAAATGACGGGAGTGGAGGCTGCCCAGCAGCAGAACTTTCTCCACATGTCCGTAGCAAGCGGGGTGGAAGGGGGGGGGGAGAGAAACACTTTAAAAAAGGGCTTAAAAGTTTGTAGTTCATTTTATTTTTAAAATTTTTTTATTCTCTTCGCTTTTGTTTAAGAGTTAGACTGCATTCTTTTGTCAAGTCGGGTCAAAATTACGTGAGGGATAAAATTGCGATTGTGTCATAAAATAGCGGTGGAGCATAATTGCGGCGAGGGCTTAAAATTGCCAGTTTGCGCCCCCGCCCCTAACCACCGCAAAAAATTCCTAGCTACAGCCCTGTTTCTGCCATTGTCAGCGGACCACCTGTGTTAAGAAAAAATTGTCCACATCCAATATTTCTCTTCAGTGCTTTAACGTATTATTTTTGCTCTTCCACCAATGAAAAGTTGTCGCCAAGATGATTAAAATGGTGTAATGAAGCATCAAAATCGGTTAACAATTTGTGAAACTGTGCAAGTTTGGGCAAATACGACCACAGTGCGGCCATCCACTGTCCTCGTCATATTGTCGCATGTCTGGCTAATTTTACTGCGGGGAGAGGGGGGATAAGGAAAAGTAGCTAATTGCGTTCCAGGGGAGTGCTAAATTGTCACCAGTTTTTACACAAAGGGCATCCACTCCAGTTACAAAAACAATTTTCGTCGGGTAACACCCTGCGAGGAAGGTACGGTCCGTCATCTCGCAAAGAATCTCTAAAAAAAATTAGTCGAAAAATTTGTTCCTTTTTTTTCCAAGTATGCCCCGAACAATTTGTAAATCTACTTACACCTTTGCCCGTGGTGTAAGCACTAACTATTAACTGAGTGTTAACTATTCTATCCAATTGTTCTTTTAGATACAAATCACTACAGTGAGTAATGGCATTGCAGCCTGCTACCAGTATAGGTTTTGTTTCTTTTGCAGCTAAATATATTCAATTCTGAGAAACACGGGACAAATTCTGTTTATTGTTGGAAGTTAATAAACCATATATTCTTCCGTAGAAATAGACAACAATGACTGCAACTTCATGCCTACGTCCAACGTAATTACTGTTCGTGCTGGGTATTGTTGGAACGATGCAATGTGCAAATCCTTTTGGCCGCTACTGTAGTCAGGTTTAGAATCTAAAAACTTGAATTTTGAATAGTTGCGAAAATACAAATATCAAAGATTTAATTGTTTTACCTAATAGAAGGTTTTGACAGATATACGTGTATGTCCAAACCTATTACTAGGAAATAATTATTCAAAATCACAAACGTCTTACAGATAAGTCAAGTTCAGTTTAGTTTATACAACATATCTTAAATGCATACAAGTACGTACATGAGACATAGATAGCGCACTATTCGTTTACGATTTTCTTCCAGGTAATCACAATCGATCAACTTAGACCGAAGTTCACAGTTATATGTGTGAAGTACGAAGTTCATAGGTATAACTACGAAGTTCACAGTTATATGTATGAAGTATGAAGTTTATAGATATATGTGTGAAGTTCATAGTTGTATGTGTGAAGTATTGGTCGCTTAACAATCAGTATTGACGCAAGAAACATCTACATCAATAACTAAAGTTGGAATACAACGTATTACCTTCTGGATTTTCAACTTTCTCTTCACACCTTCCTTACAGTTCAGTGCAGAATTAAAATCGTCATTAACCAGAAAGTTTTCATCAGCATCGTGAAATTTGTACTGTCGAAAAAAAAATGTCAAATTAATGATGGAAACTTTCGAATTTATTTATGAAAGAATACGATTAGTAAAAGCTATGTTTGTAGCCACTATCCATGTGCAATACCATTATTTGTATGCACTAGTGCAGTTGCCCGTATTTGGCCGCTTTATAGAACATTGTTGTAATTTTCTGTTTGCGTGGAAATACTCTGATTTTCCGTTAGCAATTGGCCAAGCTATAATTAGCTTTAGTTATGGTTCCAGGGTTAAGTGACATAGAGGAATAGATGCCGTTTACGTGAAAATGTTGTGATTGGAAAAACATGACTTCAGTACTGTGCATCTTTGTTGAAAAAAACAGTTCAAATCATTACGTATTATACCTCAAAAACGAGTTCGTTTGATATTTAACGTAAGGTTTAACTGATTCAAAGTCAAAACAGCAAAGTAACACAAATAAACTTTCATGTAAGGTTTCACATACCGTATTTTTCTTGTACTGTTTACTCCACGAGAAACCTTACTGCTGTATTCAATATGTTTTTACATTTTTTACTTTAAAACACGATAGGTCTTACACAATTACACAACTAACCCTGTTTTCACTATGAACAATGCTATAGCTCTCAGCTTCGCTACTGGGCGCGGACCCTGGTCATGTGACAACAGATCTCCATAAACTGAGAGAGCATTCAACCAGGGTGCAAGACGCTGTCGATCCACGGCAAATTTACGACAATCTACAAGAACATGCTCTGGTGTTTCCGCTACCTGGCACACGCTACACAATGGAGAATTGACCCACCCGTACCTGTATTTATTGGCCTGCAGCATAGTGAAACCAACTCTGATCCGGGATAGAATTCTCGCGTCTCGATAGAGCAGTTTATCCAGATTTGACGAATTTGCGCACTTTGGGTGCACTGTAAACAGGGCCCTCCCGTCCCTAGCTGCTTCCCAGATCTCTTGCCACTGCGCCAGAAACCACTGTCGCACCGCCACGCAAAACGTCCGTGCCGAGACTACTGGATATAGTCGCGAACTGGCACCATGAGCAGCCTCACGTGCCACTCCGTCCGCTGCCACATTGCCCGGATTGCCACTGTGGCCACGGACCCACTGGAAGGAGGCAACACTTGTGCCCAACGCGACCCAAAACTTCCATCCAATGGTGTACACTACAGGATCTCCAACATCTAAACATTCCCATGACCTCTGCAGAAGCCGGTAAGCCGCCTGTTATACGGAGGGCTTCAACAATGCTCTCAGAAATGATTGTTAAAACGTCGTGATGGTCGGCAGGATGGCAACAAAGGAACGATGAGATTTTGTCTAAACAATAAGTAGAGCAAGTCATTGTTGGTCCTATAACAGTGCTTATTGTATGAAATTCGCAAAAAGAGATAGCAACATTACTTAGAAAACAAAATTTAGTAGATGCAATAGTAATTACAAACCATTACTAATTATGGCTATTATTAATATTTCTTAATATTATTGGCCATGTATAACAAAATATTGCAATATGTTGATAATTAAAATGTAATTAATGCTTTTAACTATTAATACGCTAGACGAAGAAACACAATGGAGCCAACACTAGTTTATCACAAATAGTTACAGCTAGTTTTATTAATTTCATTATTTTCGTTTCGATGGTCATGTTGGCTGAGCAGTGGCAGAGCTCAACATAGTTGTTCAAGAGGGTGATCTGGTCGATGATTGGAAAGGATACTCGCAAAGTTTCTGGTTGTGCCAATTTGAGCAGTGTGATAGACTGCCCGGCCCCTTCAACGGCTATGGCATGTATCGTGGACATCAACTTTGACACCTGCTATATTCGAAGGTTTCCCGGGGGAAATCCCGGGGGTTGCCACTCCACTATAATTTTTTCCTCTTACACGGTATAGAATTAAACCGTTTCTTCTTTATAAACAGTTTGTTTCGCAGCTGACATAGGAATCGAAGAAATTTGAAAGATAAAAATAAAAAGTAAATTTGTTGGAAATAAAGAATAAAATACTATGTAAAGGGTAAACGAAGGAAACAGTCTGCATTAAAGACTTGTCTTCGTGAGAATGCAAGATACATTAATCAGAGAAAGAAAGAAAGATAGGTAGAAAGACAGAAAGAACTGCCCTGACTAACTCGAACCAAGGAATTCCTGCTGTAACCAGTGTGTTACTGGGGTAGATTCTGGCTCTAGCCATGTTCAGTGTTTCAACAGGTTTGCTTATTATATTTATTGTTTATTAGAAAGATTCAACCGATTAATCAGCATAATATTTTCCCGTCCACCCCTCGATTCTAAGCAGTTGATGTTGCAAAAATCTGGTGCTGGTTTTTAAAATTCTCTCAACACGTTTGGATCTCAGTAGGAAAGGAAATCGTAATGAGTTAAAATTACCCACGAATGCTAGGCATATTTCTAAAAATGTTGCATGATGGGAAGATAAAGCTTTGGAAAGATAGCTATAAAGCATACAAGAAACTCTCTGAAGCAGTGGCGTGTCATGCTACTAGTTTTTGTAACGATATAAAGAGCCGCATTTCTCGTCTACTGTTCCTCTACTTCATAGGATTGTGCATATCAGACTACACAACATGTCATTTAAACTTGTAAAGGTTTTGCTGATTTCTTCTTTTTTCTTCAAGAAAAAATACTTTTGACTTTTTTTTAAGGTGACTCCAACCGAATGCACAATATTAATAATGTTCCCGGTAAGGGGAAATGAAGCTTAATGGAATGTCGACAGCTATGTCATTAGCCTCCCTCAGTTACAGTTCAGTGGCCGTTGATGCCACCGCGCCCTACAATAAAGAGATGTTAACTAAACCCTAAATTTAGAATGGAATTGGTTTCCTTTTTCCCAAAATGGTATTGCTCGCAGCAATGGCTGTCGATCCTGAAATAAAATAAATTTTAGACGAGTACGCATCATATTGCGTGATGATAGCTAGAAAGAACAATAAAGTCTAGTCAAATATCGCACTCTATACATGGATAATTAACATTTAATTAATGTTTCTAAATGTTAATAGAATAAACGAAGAAACACACTGGCACCAATATTTGCTTATTACTAATATTTAGAGTAAATTTGGTTTCATTACTTTCATTAATTTCATTTCTTTGAGTGGTCATGGTGGCTGAAGGGTGGTAAAGCTATGCTTAGTTGCCTGAAGAAGCTGATCTGGTCGTTGACTGGAAAGGGGACCCCAGCAAAGTCCATTTAACTCTAAGCCGACCATGCTAGTGTAAGAAAGTATCAGGCCTTCAACGGATATGAGACCTCTTCTGATACATTATCTCGACCCCTTTCCTTTTTCCAAACATTGTTTTGTTTGTTAGATCATGCATTGCGAATCATATTCCGCAAAAATACAGAGAACAAGATGTCTAGTCAGGTCAAATATGGTGTCATACTTAGATAATTCAAAATTTTAATATGTGTAAATAGTAATAGGAAAATGTAAAAAACACAGGCATGCTTAAATTTTCTTAATACTTGGCTAATCCAGGTAATTTGGTTTCACTAGTTTAATTAATTTCATTTAGTTTCTGTGGTCATCATGGCTGAGCGATGGCTGAGCGATGGCTGAGTTGGCCTCATTGTTGAAAAAACTCATCTGGTCGATGACATGAAGAAAACCCTGGCAAATTCCCTGCCAGTCACGGCCCACCGTAGCAGTGTAAGAGATTATTAGGCTTCTTTTGCGGCTATGGCATAGATTTTGGCCTATGCATGGCATTATTTCGGCCCCCTGCTATCATTTTCCCAAGGCTTGCTTAATTCATAGTTCTATTTAATCGTAAAGTACTCGGATTTTCCTGTTGTCTATCGAAAACAAAATATTTGGGGGTGTGTGCCTTAGGAGTTCTGTTTTTGTTAGTTCCGTATCGTTGCTTCAAAACTAACTTATTGTCCTCACTTGTTTCTGTTTTGCAACCAAATATAATACAACGGGTACATTATTGAAAATATAATTTAATCAGCTACCATTAATTATACCAAAGTTAAGATTTTCTTTAGGCTGTTCAAGGAAATATTTACAATTACATTTTCATGTGGCGCTCACAAACAATACTTTCACTAAAGCAAAGCCATAAAATAACGAAAAGGCGTGAAATCATACAGAAACTCCATATGCGTAAAGGGATCCATCAAATTTCCGCAACATAATGTAGTGATACCAGACTGCAAAAAAAAATGCGATATCATACAAAAACCGAAACGACCGAAAAAATTAAGTTTTTGCCATATAAAGTAGTGATATCAGAGGCAAAATGGCTGTCACCAGATTTTTCGCCCCAACACTGCTCACTCAATATTCTCAATACTGAAAACTCAACATGTCGGCGATAGAGTGAACACGGTCGGACCAGAAACTTGCTGACAGCTATTTTGGGTCTGATATCACTACTTTATGCGGCAAAAACTTGGTGGGACCGTTGCCTATGGAGTTTTGTACGATTATTATTTCGTCTATTAGTGTGTAGACACATTACCACCTTGATAGACGAGTCATTAAATAAATTAATATTTTTACCAATAATGGTAAAAGAAAAATAGTAAATAAACCATTAGCATAAATTTTGAAATTTGTTTTGGAAGTGAAAATACGCGGATGATGTGGGTGGGCGGGAAGCAGCGTTCAATATTAAACTAGTTTATGCAGAAATTTCCCCTGGAAGGATGGCAGACTCAGGGATTAGAACTGGGATACCACCAATCTTGTTGTGTTGACACACTGTCCAGAAAAGCCTGGATTACATCCTATAGCCGCTAATGGTTCCAGTATGGTGTTATTTCACAGTAACCTGTCCGGCAAGTAAAGCAGAGACTTTTGCCACAGATACCACCCAGTTCAGCTAACCTTTAACAGTGAGGCAAAGCTCTCTCAGTCGTCAGGCACCAAAACCATTCTCCGGTATTAGGGCGCGTTTACCCAAGGACAATTTTCTTGCTTACTAGTTTTTATTTGGTCAATACTAAATCTGCTGGCTGCTTCTCGCCTTTGTCGGAGAATGCGGCTTTCGAGTTGCCTATACGTAGTAACCATGGCGACAATGCGGACGCAAATTTTCTCCTCGTGCCTCGCGACACGACGTATGATGCTTGCAACATGACAGCATGATTTATGACAAGAAGACAATTTTTACTGCAGTACACGACGATGGACAGATTTCTCAATACCGGCAATCGAAGGTTTGTCTTCGATTCGATAACTACGAAATGGACGCCATGTTGGATTTTGAATTCTTGCTGCGAGTAGCTATTTATGCTGCCGTCGTTTGATCACTGCTAGGAGCTGTTTTTTCAGCGAGAAGAGCAAATTTTAGAAATAGGGTGAAATGGCAACAATGTTGTAGCAATGTTTAAAATGACCGTTGTACTTTGTTCTTTATCCATGTTGTTATTTATAATACATTTAATTTGTTGTCTATTACCGCATTCATTTAATAGAAACGGGAAATTAATCGTAAATAAATAACGGTTGCCTAGCAAATAGCTTTCGGCGAGCGAGAAGGTCTCGTTGCGTAAACGAGCCCTTATGCCCATCCAGATATATCACGACAGATAGGTTTGAACAAAAAGACAAATTTTAATTTTACTTATTTAACCCGAATAACGTCACTCATTATTCGTCTGGGGGGCGCCCCCCCAAATAAAAAACTATTACAGCAGCAATGAAAACGCGAGTTAAGTTTTTATTGAGAGCGATTATCCCCTTCTGGGAATTTCTACCTTATAGAAAATGATAAGAGAGATGACTTATCTGGAAATTTAAACGAAAAACCTAGGATCCATGCCACACACTCTAAATAAACTAGCGGAGTCGCTCGCTTCGCTCGCTCATTCCACGTCGTCTCGCTGCGCTCGAGGAGCTTTCATTCTGCAACTCTTATTTATGTTGCTCACAGACATTTCACATCTAAAACGATCAAGCAAATGACCAGAGTGCAGTGCGCGTTTTTCGCAAAGCTTCAGTTTATAAACCAATTCACTAAACAGAAAACGGATTCGCCGTTAGGAAACCATCCCCCTTCTGCCGTGCGGCTAAACTGCCAATGAGCCAGGAGGCGAGCACGCAATTTCTACCCCAGGCGGCCTTGGCTTTAAGAATACGCTCGAGGAGCTTTCACGCTAAAACTTTCACGCTGCTGACAGACATTCCATATCTAAAACAATTAAGAAATAATCAGAATGTGGTATGAGTTTTTCTTAAAGTTTCAATTCGTAAACAAACGATATGGTAACCATAAATACTCCAACGTTTTGTCCACGTAATAGATACATGCGCCTCTTGTTCAGATTGTCAGCCATAATACCACTGACAACAATACTGGACTACGCGTGCTACGTGGAGCAACAATCATGAACCATCCTCATCCAACCTGATTTCCGTTGTGTACTGAATGTAGCGTAATAGAAGTGTCGAAGTTGTATCTTATCTTTCTACGCAATCTCTTGTCAGAAGGTCGTCTGGGAGTTAAGATGTGGGTTTCGTTTCCTGGTTACAGGCCACTTAATTCAACATCGCAGAATCTTATTTTACCATAGCCTCGATAAAGGCATTTTCTTTCTGGCACATGCATGAACTGGCCTTGAGCCAGGAGATCAGACACGCGATTTGTAGCCCAGTCGGCCTTGGCTTGAAGAAGCCAGTCCTTTTCCGCCACGCGATTGAGCCAGGAGGCGAGGCATGGGATTTGTATCGAGTCGACCTTGGCTTGAAGAAGCCATCCTCTTTCTGGCTTTCAACTAAACTGACAATGAGCCAGGAGGCGAGACACGCGATTTCTTCCCCAGTCGGCCTTGGCTTGAAGAAGCCTTTCCATCCCCGCAGTAAGGCCGTTCCAACACTGTAGCACGCGGGTTGCTGCATGTTTGAACTAAACATGCTTGGTATTGGTAATTTTATCGTGCATACTCCTTTGTGCCGCTCTTGGTATAGATTATATTTTTATTCAAATAAATGTTGCAGACTTTACACGCGTTACCTTGTTTCACAAATTCTAAGAATTTTTACTTAAAAGCCATCTCCTTACCCGCTACGTGTGATGTTTTGAAACAGCAACCACATGTCGCCTATCATTTTTGACTAATATAAAAGATTTCGTGCAAGGCGAAATCGTACCTAGAAACTATTCGTGTTTACTACAATTAGGCTGGACTATTGCTGAGTAGAGCACCAGCTAATAGTACACTATTGAACGAATGTCAATGGTTTACAAATGCAAACCTGGAAATATTTTCAATCCTTTCCTTTCCTTTCCCACATTTTTAGCCTTCCCACATCCGAAGTCAGCCTACACGCAGCACGAAATCATACCCCGATATGCGTGTTTACCACAATTACGTTAGACTGTTGAGTAGAGCACCAGCTTATGGCATGATACTGATCGAATGTCGATGTTTTACAAATGCAAACGTAGAAATATTTCTAACACCCTTTTCTGTTATCAATATAGTTTGTTGAAGTAGGCCTAATTTGCATTTAGCATTTAATCTTTTCGTACCTTTCCGTAATTTCATTTAAATTTACGGCCGAATTGAAATACCTAAAACACAACTCCCAACAGTCGGCCCATGAGTGAGCTGCACGTGCCTCATTCTTGGATGACAGCTATTCGGATTGCCAGCTATAATCCCACCGACAACAATACTGGACCACGCGCCGCATACGTGGCACAACAATTGTGGACCATCCTCTCAGCAGGAATATGTGATATTCCGAAACTAACAATCAACTTCGAAAAATTCATTTCAACAATGGTCCAAAGGTTTTTTTTCGTTTTTTCGAGGATAAAACTTTTACCTAGAACTACGAAAATACGCCTAAACGATATCCGGAGTAATTTCCTGTCTTTCGACACCTTTCTCAGATTTCTAGCTTTCCTACTTCCGGACGAGAAGACGTATATATAAACAAACCCACCAACCGACCGTAAGTTTTTAATGGTTACTAGCGGAGTCGCTCGCTTCGCTCGCTCATTCCGCGTCGTCTCGCTACGCTCGAGGAGCTTTCATGCTGCAACTCTTATGCTGATGACGAACATTCCATATTTAACACGATCATGCAAATGATCAGAGTGCAGTACGTGTTTTTCGTAGGCCGGGGAATAATGAATTTATTGGAGCCATGGCCCATAGCCAAATGCCCTACTATAAAAGAACTTAAGTACATGTACGTATTGAACCTAGGACCACACAACGTCATCCATCATACCCTGGTGCTACTACGCTGATTTTCGCCACGACACAGTTTCGCAAATTCACTGCAAAACTACCCTTGCAGCCTTGCAGACGTAAGTCTTCAGTTGATAAACAAATAACCATAAATAAGTCCAACGGTCTGGCCACCCAAGAGCTACGTGCGCTTCTTAAAGCGAAACATGCGATTCGTATCCAGTCGGCCTTAGCTTGAAGAAACCATCCTCTTTCTGGCGTGCGCCTAAACTACCAATGAGCCAGGAGGAGAGGCACGCGATGTGTAGCCCTGTCGGCCTTGGCTTGAAGAAGCCATTCCCTTTTCGGCACGCGATTGTACTGTTATTGAGCCAGGAGGTTAGGCATGCGATTTGTACACAGTCAGTCTTGGCTTGAAGAAGCTATCGCCTTTCTGGCATGCACCTAAACAGGCAATGAGCCAGGAGACGAAACGCGGGATTTCTTCCCCAGTCGGCCTTGGCTTGAAGCAGCCTTATCCATCCCCGCCGTTAGACTGTTTCAACGCTGTAGCACGCGAGTTGATGCATGCTTGAACTAAAATGCTTGGTAATTTTATCATTCATACTCCTTGTGCCGCTTTGGGGTGTTATTTTTTATTCAAATAAATTTTGCAGACTTTACATGGGTTTCCTTGTTTCACAAATTTTAAGAATTTTTACTTAAAAGCCATCTCTTTCCCCGCTACGTGTGATGCTTTGAAACAGCAACCACATGTCGCCTATAATTTCTGGCTAATATAAAAGATTTCGTGCAAGGCGAAATCGTACCTAGAAACTATTCGTTTTTACCGCTATTAGGCTAGACTATTGCCGAGTAGAGCACCAGCTAATAGCACACTATTGATCGAACGTCGTTGTTTTACAAATGCAAATATGGAAACATGTTTGACCCTTTTGTTATCAATATATTTTCTTTAAATAGGCCTAATTTACCATTAATCTTTTCGTAGCTTTACGTAATTTCATTTAAATGTAAGGCTAAATAGGTAGTTTGTATTTGAAATTTCCAAAATGCAACTCCAACAGTCATCCCATTAGCGAGCTGCACGTGCCTCATTCTTGAATGACAGCTATTCGGATTGCCAGCCATAATTCCACCGACAACAATACTGGACCACGCGCTTCCTACGTGGCACAACAATTGTGGACCATCCTCTCAGCAGGAATATGTGATATTCCGAAACTAACAATCAACTTCGAAAAATTCGTTTTAACAATGATCCAAAGGGTTTTTTTTCGCTTTTTTAGAGGGGAAAACTATTACCTAGAACTACGAAAATACGCCTAAACGATATCCGGAGTAATTTCCCGTCTTTCGAGACCTTTCTCAATTTTTTAGCCTTCCTACTTCCGGAGGAGAAGACGTATATATAAACAAACAAACAAACCGACCGACCGTAAGTTTTTAATGGTTATGAATGATGATATTCACGGCAAGTAATAACAATGGTAAAGCCATAACAATGAACTTAGAAGCGTAGAGTTTGATTATTGGCCGATTCCGACCATGCAGTCAACCACAACAATGAAACTATATGCAGGAGTTTGAGTGTTGTAGCTGATCATCTTCCTCGTTATAAAACGGTCGTTTTTTTTGCACAGTATTGTACAACGGACATTTTACCTTAAAAACGGGAGAATGGAGTGAAATTATTATATAAATCAATTCGCAATAAGGAAAATGCTTCCTCCTCACGTGTGGGTGCATTGTTAGCTCACCCGCATTGTTAGCATCTGGCGTTTGCTGATTAGCATTGTTGCATAAAAACAAAGTTTAAAACAATGTAAAACAATAAAACAAGTCTTTCAGGGCCACGTAACTCTGGAACGGTACCCCATTTGAAATTTCTATTTCTATAAATCCGTATCTCCGGAAGTTGATCTTTCAAATGAGATAAGAACAAGCTTACTACGACAAATGGTTTAGTCTGTAGAGACCATTGTATAAACGTGTCCAAAGTCCATTATCTAACAAAAGTCTCATAGCAGAAACGAAGCAAGAACCCTCTAAAAAGGCGAACCCCTACAATGAAAAAGGGCGAGTGTGTCAATTCTTTGGCTTGAAGTTGAAACTGGTACGTTGTTCCCTTGAAAAGAAGTTGAAATTGACACATTGTTGGCTCGACTAACAATTTGCTCTGCGCGGTCATCACAAAAGCATGTCTTAAATAATGTCTTACACGAAGGACAGTTGTCCTTCACATGGTATGGATTGCTCAAGCCAAAGCAATAAACTGGGAGTGGAGCGAAGGGCCTGAACGGGGAATATCCATGTATGGGGCAGTGCTTCTGTTAGCACGTGCATTTGATTAGGAGGTGGAGAATGCAAAAATTACCCTTCTAACCAAACACCGTGGTCAATTCAATGGAAAGTCTTAAATGACGTCATGCACAGTTCTTTTTCACACCAATTTTGCCAAAACCTCGCAGATTGACGGATTGACGGATTAACTGCTGCAATGAACGTTCAGGCAGCACCAAGCAAAAACTGGGAACACATCGACGAGCGAAACAAATCCACAGGCAAAGCCGGGTACGACTGCTAGTTTCCGTATAAGACAAAAATGAAACTCACGATTCCAGCTTAGGTCCAGATCTTCAATGTGACAAATCGTGAATTAATAAAAGTTGGTACACGCGTAGGCCAAGTCCCACAAACCTCGTAAACAAAACTTTAGTGGAAAATGTTGAAAGACGGTGGAGAACTTAAACATCGAAATTTCGGCTGTAACATTGGAGACCGAGGTCAAACCTTAGAGTACTGCCTTTACTAATTCAGATAATTCAATTTGAAAGACGCACAAACAAACAAACAAAAAATTAAGATTATCGAGATTTCTGCAGCGGACACACACACACACAAACAAATAAACAAACGAACAATATTAGTTGTATAGATTCAGTTGTGTTTGAAGGACTTGTTCTGTATTTTAAAGACAGAGATAGAGAAGATGTGCCAAGACCAGTTTGGAGTTGCGATTCTGCTTGATTAAACGTCTCAAAACAAAAGCAAATTATGCTGCTGCTAATTGGTTGTTACACATTTTTGTAACGTCATAAACTGGACAGGAAATAACTTTCTCTCCAACAGCAGCAGCTTTTCTATAGCTAGCTAACTTTGTAATCTCAGTTTCAGCTCTTTCTCGTTGGTTTAAGTCGCCTGATTCGGTTTTCCTTTTCAGCTTGGGAAGTGATATGATTAAATCATCTTAATAATTGGGGCCAAGTGGCAACTCGTGCAGTTTTCATGGGAGAAACATTCGACTTTTGGCAAAGCATTAAGGCAAGCATAGGATTTTAGAAACTCGGGGTACAGGTCTGAATTTGTAATGGCATGGTGGAGGTTGGAGGGGGTGTGGGGGGGTTGATTAGGAGATACAAAAAAATAGGAACAAACTATTTCTATTTTGTTCCTAAACTTCACCGTGTTTGGTATAATAAGGTCCAAAATGGTGATAATTCTGTTGAAAACTTCTCTAAATGAATCAAAACTTATCAACAACTTCTGAACTTGTCAAGTTTACCAAAATTGTGTGAACTGATATCGAAGTCCTTTTAAATGTTATTTGACCTTTTTAAACCTTTCAACGACTTTAGAAGAATTTAAACAAGTTTAAACTATAGTTTTGCAGGTAGCAAAAGATTAAACTAGTTTACAGAAGTTTAAAATAATTCATAGGTTAAAATCAGTTCATTCAATTTACGAAAATTTTATGCAAGTATATGGGGGTTTAAAAAATTAAAAAAAGTAAGTACAGAAAGCTTCAAAGAAGTTAAGAAAGGTTGACACCAGTTTAGAAGTACTTTCAGTGGTTCTAAAAAATTTACAATTACAAAAGCGTTTTGAAGTAGTCTAAAACCTTGCAGCACTGGGTAAACTAGTAAAACTCATCTCAGATAAGTTTACCCAATGCAACAAGTTTTAGACCAGTTTAAAAGAATTTCAACAAATTTAGTAAGTTTAAAAAAATTCGTACATGTAAATTAGTTTACACATGTTGAGATAGATTTCAAGCAAGTAAGGACAAAATGTTAAATTGTTCTGATTAGTTTCTTGTATAGTTTATACAAGTATTGAGGTTTTATGGGTTCACTTACTGGTTTAGTTTATCGGTTTTACTTTAGTTGAGACTAGTACAAAACTAAGTCTCATAGATTTAGACTTGTTTAAAAGATATGAACAAGTTAAATAGAAAGTTTGGAGATTTTAATCAAGTTAAGAAATTTAACATACTTCAGAGTAGTTTACATTGATTTTTTATAAATTTAATGGGTCATTCAATTAAAAATTATTTATACAATTGAAAAATGATTAACACTTAAAACAATTAACTTGGTGTTATACCTTACTGCATTGTAGACAAATTGTTTTTGCTAATAATTGTTACCACCCTTTAACTTTAAATTATTTATTGGTATTTATTATCCCAAACTTCTTTGCACTGTTATGCTTTCTACAATGAGCTTATAAATGTGTAAAGTCCATAAGACGTGGAAGTGTCCATGCTACAACTCTCATCATATTCTACACCTTGTCACAAGGTCGTCTGAATAAAAAGCTGTGGGTTTCGTTCTTGGCTTTAGAACAGTTTATTCACAATTAAATGCTGGCACAGCATTATTATATAGTGACCTCACCATTAAATGCTGGAGGTGAGACACACTATATATATATACCCAATTCTACCTAGCATTGAAGTATGGCAATCCCTTTCTAACTTCTGGATAGTTAAACGATGCTGCTTGCAAACTGCAGTGTTTCTGGACTAATTGCAACACAATGATATTTGTCATGCATCCTTACTAGATAAAAACATGTACAGTCCAAGTTTAAAATTAGGAAATGAGCGAAAGTAATTATGATCACTCATCGGACATTGGGCAACTAGTCGCAGCCTATGGGCTCTTCTATCTGCCACTGCTACTACTACTTATTACTGCTAACTACAGGTTCATGCATTCTGACCTATTACTGTACAATCATATAACCCAAGCAGGTGAAGAAAACTAAAGCATTAAAGTGGACTATTGGCAGTGAGCCTTCGTCTAAGGATGCATACCTAACTCTTACTTGTTGCCCACCATGGCTAATGTAAGCAGAGAGCTTGTATGCACGCTCACTTGGGGTGCTTTATGGCATGCTAATAAATCCTATATAAGGCACCTACGCCATAGAGTGGACACTGCCCACGGAATTATAAATATTCCAATGGCGACCAGATATGGGATTTGTTTTACTTTGTAAAACTTAAATGTTTAAACTGAGAAATTTTCTTCATTTAAACCTTTGTTCAACCCCAGTTGAGATCCGATTTTACTGTAGACCGGCAGAGGATTAAGCATTAAATGAATAAATATTTGTATGCAGTAAACTGAGTGGTCTTCAAAACCACATGGATTTCATCGGCTGAGAAGTTCGTCGGGGATTGGAACACTTGCTTAAGCTCGAGGTATTTCGTGTCCTAGGGTAGTAAGAGAAAGCATGTCTGCTACCTAAGGGCAAAAGTTGAATAATAACCGGAGGATGTTGCATGCGGGTGTTACGGACTGAAAGAGTTTAATATTTAGTTGCCATTCTTCCTGCAAATTAAGAAAAAGTTAAAAAAGTGCAAATTTACTGTTAAAACCTGTTTAAAACCACTTTATCTTTAAGTGTTAGTGCCACTTAAATGGGTGTGAAGTAATACCAGCACCGGAAGAGTTTTTGATAAAAAATATAGCCTATAAAAGTGCACATGTAAAAGAATAAAACACGACGTTTCGGGGATAATTTGCACTCCGTTATCAAGTGTGGATATCCGCTCAAAGGCTTCGTCTACAAATAAAAGAACACAAAATCATGTCATGGCAGACACATCTTAAAAAATAAAAATTTTAAAAGTTTATAAACCAAGAACCTATGTATTGCTGGCCGAAACAGCAATACAGTATGCGCGAGAGATCCACCTGGCTTCACTTCTTACCTGCATTCGCAGGGAAGAGGTCGTCTTGCTGGTCCCCCTACTGTATTTGCTGTTTTGGCCAGCAATACATAGGTTCTTGGTTTTTAAACTTTTAAAATTTTTATTTTTTAAGATGTGTCTGCCATAACATGATTTTGTGTTCTTTTATTTGTGTACGAAGCCTTTGAGCGGATATCCACACTTGATAATGGGGTGCAAATTATCCCCGAAACGTCGTGTTTTATCGTTTTACATGTGAACTTTTATAGGCTATATTTTTATCAAAAACTTAAATGGGTGAGCGCCAGATGTTTTTATTCAGTTAAGCAGGCTATGAATGAAGTAAGGGGCAGCTAAAACGGCAACTAATTTGCGTTGGAGAGTGTTAACTAAAATTGATCTAGCTTAACTGTGTTCAAAACAACAAAATTTGACCTAGATGTGCCATATTGTATCGAATTTAAATTTAAATGACATCTAAAGTCGTGGGAGAATAAATTTAATAAGTAAGTTTTGCATACACAATTTACAGACAGGAAAAAGAAAAATTTTGTGGTATCCTATGAACAAAATTTAAAGAGAGTAGAATTGCAAGTCAACTAAATCCTAAAAATATATGAACTTAAAACTAAAAAACTTAAAAGTATATAAACCAAGAAAATATTACCCATCTAGTGCCGGAGTCTATACCAAGGTTAACATAGTAAAACATGTTCAACTATTTGTTTCAATAGTTCTGGGCTTAGTCGATTGGTGTAAAGTGTGATCTAAACAGTGTTTTAAATGCTTGTGAATTCTTAAATTTTTAGAGACACAAAGTCTTTTGGAGCTAGTCAAAGCCATTCACGGGTCAAGAGAGAGTGTCTCCTGATTGAAGCCATTGCCGGAGGCCGGTCTGGTTACAAATGAGATCAAAAGGGTTAATAATTTATTAATTATCATTAGTTCAAATAATTAAACGTGACCTTGCTGCTCACGCAAAGACAAGTAGCATTCTTTGCGATAAAGTGAATTGCAATTTAACATACCCTGCGAAAAAAAAAAGGTTATAAACTTTCAGTTTAGAGTGGTAGTTTTCTGTGGTATTTAGTAAAAGTAAATTACAATGACCTAACTACAAAGGTAATCTATGCGACATTACTATTTGTGGTTTCCTGGGTAATTATTGGTCACGCTTGTAAAAAACAATTTATAACTGAATTATTCTCAATTTAACAGTGATACAAAATTGTAATAAATGTGATTCGATTGATTATTTGAAATTTGTGATATTTGTGATAAATTTGTGATTACAAGAAGCCTACTTTCAAATATTTAACAGTTAAGTGATTAAAATATTTAGTTTAATTTGAGAAATTTAATTCTCTTATGAATTTTGGATTTTACTGATAAATCTATGGGTAGTAGTGATGACAAAAACAAATATTAGGAGTGATTCACTAAGGAAAGTATTCAAGGAAAGTTGAAACAACACACTCGCAATAGAGGATTCTGCAGTGGGAGTTAGTGAGTTTCACATCACCTCTGACAGTTTTGTCATTTCGACTGATGCCCCATCCCCTACTACTGCTCTTTTGGGTCACAAGCAGTTAAATGAGTTTGATTCACAAGCTGAACTACGCAACAGCTATTTTGGGAGAGTTGAAGTAAACTTTGCTCTGTATGATGTTCCTCCAAACAAACTAGTGGGTATTCTGTTAACAAACATGGGTAATAAAACCTATGGTTTGTCACGGAGCTTAAATGCACCAGATGCACCTAGTTCTTTGTCTTTAGTAGACATAACAAGTTCCTTGAAGCTAGCTTGTGCCCTAAACCTAACAACCAGAGTGAGAAGGTAAAGTTCCAAAAACAAGACCAATTGAGCTTTGAATCGAGTGCAATTATGGTTCTACTGATGTGAACAACCTAGATACTGTGCTTCACGACTAATTTGTCACTGGACTAAAATGTGCAGATACTCAGACTCAGTTTCTAGTGTAGGGTCCAAGTACAGCAACTTTTGATGATGCAGTTGACTCTTGGACGTAGTTAGGCAAAACGATGCGTCACATTTTCACGCTGCTTCTGTGCCTAAAATCACTTAGAGCAGACCGAAATTTAAACCAAAAAGGCCAGAAAGAACATGCTTTTGTTGTGGGTACATTAACCATGGCAAGGCTTCATGGAAGTATTTAAAACACATTTTTTCAGCCTCCAGAAAAGTAAGACATTTGTCCCGCATCAGTAGTAGAGTGAAAAGGGAAAAGCAACCCTTTTTAAGAAACCCGCCAGAAAACCCTTTCAGTGTGGTGGTTTTACCCTACTCCTATTTGAATATTTTTGTGCAGATTTTTTTTACATTGGCGTTGCTGGTTGGTTATTTTCACGCTTCTATGCGTATTATTATTGAGGTGTTTTCCTAAGTGGGAGTGCCTGTATGATCGAGTAACTTTCTTGGGAATGGGTTGGTGGAGGTGGGCTGACCCATTTGTTTCATGCCATTGATACAAACGAGGAAGTGTGTGTACGATCATCTAACTTTCTACTGCATGGGTTGGTGGAGGTAAGCAAGTCCATTCATGGAGTCCCATAGATACATATGTGGGAGGGGGTCACCTGACTCTTCCATGATGTGTTTTCATGCAAGTCATGTAACGAAAATAGCTAGACTGCCTAACCTGGAGCAACAATCTGGCGATTATTTCATCATTCAATTATGTTGTAACAACAGCTGCTGTAACAAGAGAGTTGACAACCGCTGTTATCTTTTACCTAGGGCAGGGATGGACTGAATAATTCAAGAAACATAGGTTGCTGATTTTGAACCAAAGGATCATACATTTTTAATTAACAACAGATTTAGGCTCTGTGATTTTAATAATATGTGAATACCACTCACTTAACCCATTATTTATGCGAAGTGTTGTAATAATTAATACGAAAATTCAATGAGCATTTACTGTTGTCAGGCACTTTGCTGTTATCGAATTGCTAAGTTATAAAAAAAAAACAATCTTTTTCTAAAACTAACTTTAAGACTTGCTTATAAAAAATTAAATAAAAGTCTTTACCTTGCATTATTGATGTGTTCTCGTGGAAAATATTTTACAAAATGATAAGTGGGGATTGGAATACAGCTTTTATAAGAGTTTAAATAATTAAGGTCAGTGTGAAAGCTGGATTCTCAGGAAAGGTTTCCAAAAAGGTTTTCAAAATGTAGGCCAGTAACTACCACCATAGTAATTCAAAAGCTTTCCCTGTTTCTTTTTTGAGGAAACTAACATTTGAGCTTTTCAAAAAGTAGGTCAGTAACTACCATAATGCAAATTCCCAAAGATTTCACCATTTCGTTTTTGTAAAAACTAAAGTCAGATTTTTTTAAAAATACGTCAATGAAAAATATATAAGCTGAGAATATCTGTATTGAACCAGTGCTTCCGTGCATACGGGGGAAGCACATCATTTTGGATTGGCACACAAAAGTGGATTGTATTTATTTTTAAATTTTTTTAATTTAATATATTTTATAACTCTTAAATAACTCTTTATAACTCTTCATTTATTTTTTTGGGGGGTGGGGAATTTGTTATAATAAAGAATTTATTCGAAAATTAAGACATAATTTCAGTGTTTAATTTCTCTTGAACTCTTATTTTTCTTCCTTTTAGTGCATAATTTAGTTAATTTTGCAGTATTTACAGGGTTTACAGTTACAATGATAGTTCTTTTTTATCTTAAGGTTTAATTTCTAAAATAATCCTAAAATAACAGGGGAATTTTTTTTCGGGGGGAGGAGGGAATATTCTACATGGTAGTAGAACAACAAGAGAATGTGATCTTTAAGTGCAACTAGCAAAAATTAAGAGCATGCATAACAATTTTAACATGAAACTGTATAAAAAATATCATGATCACGACTGCTTTACCCTAGGCTAGACCTGCCAGTAAAACTAAATTATTTAGTAAAATATTACGTTAGTAAAATTATAAATTATTTTTATTTTATTTGATATGAATTTCATGTATCTCATTATAGTACTTTTTTGAGGGGTAGTAATCTACATGGTATGACAAGAGAGTGTGATTATTAAGTACAAAAAGCAAAAATTAAGAACTTGTGTAAAAATTAAAACATAAAACTAGATTAAAAGCATGGCCAAATAGCTTGGTTGGGTCACAACTGCTTTACCACCTAGGTTAGACCTTCTAGAGGCACGAATTTTAAATAGTTTTGTTCGGTTTCATTTTTTTGCACGCACCCAATTACGATTTTTTAGAGCAGCCTTTAGGTGTCACCAAGGAAATAGTATTTAGCAAATATTAAAAACAACAGTGTTTACCAATCTCATGAGACCACAGAGTCGTTGTAAAAAAGAACACAAAAAATTAGTTCTATGGACACAGTGCTTACTCAAATAATAGGTGTCAAGGTAGGATCATCGCTTGATTGTTAATCTGGCTTGAGAGAGGCCCATCATACGGAATGATGGCATTTTTTAAAGTGGCCTCGTGTCACCCTAAAGATTATGGCTGAATGTTAAGCAAGTATTTGAACCTCGATCGAGCCTCAGAGAATGGCTGTTGTGACATGTTGCAGTTTATGTAGTGTGCAGAGAATTGGAAAGTATTGCGAAACTATTTTCGTTAGTTGAATTTGGATGCTTAGCTTAAACTGAAAAAACTGTTTTTTGATTTAGGCAACCCAACCCTAAATTTTGATAAGCTACTCTTTTTTCACGAGTAGTTATGATCTGCCCATTGGCGGACTGGAGAAACCCCTCTTGTCTTGGTAGTTGCTTAGCTGTTCACTCCAATCCCAATGAAGTTGCCGCCGATTTTTGCCGGTCCTAGACTTGTCTACTATGGTGTAGCTGGAAAAGTTGTCCATGGGTGCTGCCGCAGCCATCATGCTGTCTGCCCGCTTCTGGTCGAAGAATTGATTCTCATGGGGTGGGTAGGACGTTATATACGGTTATGCGTGACCATGCACATCGCTTCTGCCCAAATGAATGCAAGATTGCGAAGTAGATTTGAGATATTGTGCAATAGTGGTGCACCACCCACAGAACCTGCATCTGGGTGATGGAGGGCAAGATGCGATCACGTAACGTGATGGAGATAGCTGAAACAGTACCCGGTTGCGAAAGGCAATGGGACAGAGATGGCCAGGCACTGCAGGTGATCATCCATTGTGTGGCTTTTGATAAAGCCGCGTGCCACTGAGGCAAATATGGTGTTTGGCATCTGAGATTTGAGAGCAAGATGAACAAACCCGGGCCTAGCTGCCAGACATGCTGGTTCTAGGCCAAAAAACCCCAAAAAAGCAGAAAACAATATGGGAAAGAATTGGCAGGATGATTG
The DNA here is from genome assembly GCA_023313725.1 of Lithobius niger. NCBI lineage: Eukaryota > Metazoa > Arthropoda > Chilopoda > Lithobiomorpha > Lithobiidae > Lithobius > Lithobius niger. The sequence continues at coordinate 53,329 of JAHWFP010121307.1, forward strand.
TGGGATGGAGAATGGAATTTCCGAGGAAAAGTCCGATCAATGGATGTGTTAAGTGGATTCCATTTTGCTGGAAGTTCCGGAATCAGTGTTGCTGAATGGTAAGCGATGATCCTTCCATTATACAGGACGTTCAAATCTTTAACGAATTCAAAGCCTTCACGACGAAATAACGGCTGTATTTTTCAAAATTGTGTATATCAACCGCTATGTTTTTTCAAAGTGTAAGCAAAGTTACACTTGCTGTGTGGGGGCATCCCTGAATTTACCAATGATGTGGTCGTGATCTTGTACTTTTGGAAACCCGTTAAAGTTTTCTTGGGGTGGGGTAAATGTGCCGTGTTTGAAAAGATGGCATGCTGCAGCTGTTTTGTAGAGCAACCACTGCAACTTGGATAAACGTTTCTTACTTTTGTCTGTGGGAATCCACGTAACCTACGATCTTTTTCTGCTCCTCTAATATAGAGTGGAAGAAATCTTCATGCAGTCTACTCCTCTGAACAACTTTTTGGAGAACACTCTGCCTAAACGGTTCTCAGTCACATAAGCAAAACTCCAAACTTGGTGTATGTGGTTAACTCTGGTGTATGTATCGTTTCCATCACAATTGGAGACTGGATGGAGTGCCATTTCAAAGTCCACGCAGGCTATGGACAAGCTTTTGAACCCTTCTTGAAATTCTTAAACTAGATAGCATAAGGAACTCTCTTACAAGAAGGAATGTGGTCATTTTCATACCTGAAACGATTTTGTAAACTGTGTAGGCAATGCCTGCAAAAATACTTCAAGAGCTTTTTAGGGCTTAAACTAGCAATGAATATGTTAAGTCTTTTATCGTCATGTGGTGTAGGTTGGCCAGAAGCAAGTCAATGTGATACTTACTTTCAACTAAGGAACTTGAGCGATAAATGCAAGCTTTGTCATACTCGAAACGAAAAACAAATATCGAAATGTATAGGCTTTTATGAACACCGTGATCTTGGATAAAGGAACAGGGTATTTATCCAACATACCGACAACTCACTCATGCGCACAAGGCAAGTAATGTTTCGTATCCCAGTCATGTAACGAAGCTGGAACGGAGTATACACTGGCAAACACGGATCACACAAAACCTTTATCTATTCTCAATGCGCACATTGACTAGTATATCTAGACCTATTTTGAGCTTGTTGGTGAGTGCTGTGTAACCTTTCACTGCAAATAGTCTATAGTCGCCAATGCATAGTTAGGTTCAGTGCATACACACAGTGCTTGACAACCCATCCACTTCCTTCTATTGCAAACTAACCAGTACTAAGCAGATTCTTGTTTGACATTTCCGAGAGAACCACTTTGCTCCCCACTCTGATCAGGTTGGAAATGAAATAGGCTTTAATAGTTTCCGTATTATCTGCAACTTTTTAAAAACAGAATGCATAATCCAATTTGAGGTTTTAAGTTTACCATAATACGTTGACATTCATCTAAAAGATTCCGTTATTTATCCTCGTAACGTTCCAACAAAATCAAGGGCTCGTAGTGCATTTCATTCGACGTAAAATCCCGCTTCAAAGTCAATAAGCAGCCGTTAAAAGCATTGCATACAAGATCAAACCCTCCTCAATCCAAACTGAACAGCCTCACATCAAATTCTGTATAATCAGTCATCCTTGTCTTGTCTTTCAAATCGTGCATCATGTAGGACAAGGCCAATTTGATTCTGGTATCCTCTGTGATAGGTACGACTAGAGATCTGACAATGTTTACTACCAGGTTACAATTTGCTGGTATTTAAGAATTTATTACTTACTTCAACCGAGGCTTGAGTTTAGGAAAAGACAAGTTAAGTCCTTCTTTTGAAACCTCTCCAATTTCCCTTCCACATTGTTTTACAGGCCTGTCACAACTGTACCATTTATATGGAAGCTGGTTAGATTCACACAGCATTATTTACATTTTCCTTCGTGATGCCTTTCGTCCCTCCATTTACATGTCTTGCTCCTGAACCATTGTCAAACATCGGAAGATCACGTTTTTTTTTCTTTTTCAATCATCGTTGGTCCTTTTTTCATCTTCCTGTGTCGAAATCACCTCTGACGGGGATATTATGGCTTGACGTGTTTAATCTGTGCAATACACAAGTTTACAAGAAAAATACAGTTAAGCAAGATAAAGAGAGTGCTACTCCTGAAAATGTTAACTTTGTTTAGGATAAAAACGTTCTTGCACTTTTTCCCGACTGATTTTCATCAGGTCTAGGGACGTTCAACGACTTTAAACCAACTTTAAACCTGATACAAGTCCTATGTCTTGCAAAGCCAACCGGTACCTCGACTGTTAGGGAGAAGGTTGAGGCAGGAATAGATAGGCTTGATAGGGAGAGGATTTTGAAACCTGTGGATTGCTGTGCTTGGGCAAAGCCCACAGTGTTTGATTTCAAGCCTGTTGATGTCCAAATAGATGGAGACTATTCTGGTATGGTAAAGCCACAGCTTGAAATACGGTACCATCTAGTTCCCGAGAAGAGGAATTATTTCGTAATGTCGCAGTTTTTGACACTTTCTCCATAATTGATGGAAGCAACACTTTCCTGGAGATTGAGCTTGATGCATAGCCCAAAGTTCCATTAACAATAAACACATACAAATACCATTTGGTCTGTCCAGTAGTCCCGGAATTTTCTAAAAGTGAATTGAATATGTTTTGAGAGATATCCCAAAAGTTAATCCTTTTGTTGATGACATTCTAGCCACTAGAAAAGTACAGGAACATGAAACTACTCTTTTTGATGTTTTGTAAGCTTTGCAGGATAGCAGCGTTAAGGTCAAGAAGACAAGATGAAAGTTAAGTCAATCTAGTATTAAATTCTTTGGCTTCCAACTGGAAAAAAACGGAATTTCAAATCAGCTGGAAGTACTTGACTATTAGGTCAGCTCCTTAGCACACTAACAGCCAGGAATTGAAGTATTGACTGGGCCTCATAAACCAATATGGAAAGTTTGTTCTTCACTTGTCTACTATGTAGGCCCCTAAAACAAAGTACTGTCACTGAAGATCAAGTGGGAATGGACACCAGAGTGTTCCAGGGCTGTTCTTGAGGCGACGGAAGCTTTTCTTAAGGAAAACGTTCTCGTTAACTATAACCCGTCGCTGCCATTAAAACTCGTGTGTGATGCTTCACCGGTTGGAAACGGCTCTTGTTTGATGCACACCCTGATTAATGGAAAAGATAGGCCAATAGTGTTCCTTCCGAGGTTCTTAAGTAAGGCAGAAATTGAGTATGCCCAATTTCATAGAGAGGGACTCTTGGAAATATTAGCATGAAAGGTTTCATCAGTACTTGTACTTGCGTTTTATACTTCGAACTTACCATAATGCTTTACTCTGGATATTCGATAGTAAATTATCTATCCCTGCTATGGCGAACACCGAAATTCAAAGGTGGCATTGTACTTAAATGGATACGACTTTGAACTACAGCATAACCCAAGTGAAGATACTCTAATGGCAGATTATTTTTCGTTCATGCCATGGCCGTATGTTCCACTTCCAAACAAGCACCCGGTTGGACGGTTTTGAATTTGGAGACAGTACATTCATTACCAATTTTGCCAGAACAACTTCAGAATCACACTAAGCAAGACCCAATTCTGTCAACTGTGTTTTATTACACCCAAGACTGTTGGCCAAACAAGATAGATAAAAGCCGTATTTTTGTCTATATACGCTAATGTGTTCATTTTGGGCTTTCATTTGGTTATTACTAAGCTGTTGCAAAATCAAGTCCTGAGTGAATTGCATTGGAGACATACCGGGATGTAAGAATTAAATCTCTTGCAAGGTTTCGTGTTTTATGACCAGGAATTAATGAGGATCTGAATGTTATCAAAACATGTGCACCATTCCAAGAAAGTCGAGACAGCAAAGTTTTAGGGAAAAAGCATATACGGGACAACCTATGAATGCATTCAATCAAATTAATATTGATTTCGCTGGGCCATTTCAAAACAATTTTTTTTTTGGTTCAATTGCTGCATCTTCCAAGTTTCCATTCGTAAAAATAATTGGAATATTTGAAATATTCCGCACTGAAGTCTGTGATAATAAACCTCAATTCTGTTGTTCAGAATTCGAATCATTATTGAAGAAAATAGCATTACCCATGTTAAAATCATTCCATATCGTCTTAAAGAAAATGGAAGTGCTGAGTTAACTGTTAAATATCCGAAACGTTCAATAAAAGCGAGCGTAAAACAAAGTCTAAATGTAGAAATGGCTGTCAGCAACTGCCTAATTCCGCCTCGAAATGTTCCGCACGCAACAACTAAAATCATGCCGTCGTATATCTTATGAAAGCGTAATGCAAGAACACGTTTATCGTTGATGGTACTCTCAACAATTGACAAAGTCATGCTGAGTGAGGAACATCAGATAAAATCTCCTGCACTAAAACAGGAACTAACATTTGAAGTTGTTAGTCTAATATTAAGTCAAGACACAAGACCAATGCTCCAACTCTATGGCAAGCGGGAGCAATTTAATCGAAAGATTCTGATGGTGATTTAACATTAAAATTACTAGTGGTACAGTTCTAAGAAAACATTCAGATACGATCAAACCACGTGTTCTGGCAGGTGACTTTGTAATGGAAGATTTGCTCCACCTGACGAGGAGGTTTGGAAAGAAAATCTTCTGTTTGAGGGTGTTGCTCGAAAATTGAACTCCACACATGAATACGTCAGTGTGGAGAAAATGACTTTCCGAGCTATTCTAAAAACAAGTGCTTCTAAAATGCAATTTTTATACAAATCGCAAATTACACCCACATAAAGAAGTAAAGAAATGCCTAATATAACGCTATAAAAGATAACTTTCCATGGCAATTTTTAGCGATACCGAGTTCCCACTTTTGCTATCACCACATGGGTACGTCAATAGAGTTATCTGACATACATGAAGCGCATCCCCAGTTAGCACGTCTTCGCTCTCTGGAGTTGTGCCTCTAAATGTGCAAAACTCTCATCAGGGTAATAGTGCTGCTAAGAAGGTGAACGACATTCCGAGACATTCTGGATGAGTGTGCAAAGCATTAGGCCGAATGAATCTGCAGTTTTGGAGAGGCGCCATGGTGCTGTGTTATTTGAGGCGGTCAGTTTTTTTCTCAAATCAAAAGTGTTATTTTTTTTTGTTGATCGTTAGAAACAAAAAAAACCCCTAAAAATATGGTTATTTAACCAAAACGTTTGATTGATTATAAGAATTTATTGAAAGAAGAACAGGGATGTGTGTGAGAACTATATTTTGAACGAAAGATGTAAATATTGTCACCAGCTGGATCTGGGAATAGTTTTTTGAAAAGGAAAGGGAAGAAATTGGATTAAGATTTCTAACTGTTGTTAAGAGCTAATGAATTTTTATGTTAATTGTGGGGGGAAGGCTTGTAAGTTTTAACGTTGTGCAAATCATGGATTTGATGTTGAGTGCCCTCACAAATTAGATGGGATGACTTGAGTGTCGGCATTTTGTCTTCCGCTAAGGAGGCACACCTTACTCTTACTTGTTTACCACCAGGGATAATGTAAACATGAAGCTTGCATGCACGCACACTTGGAAGTGCTTTATGCCACGCTAATAAAGCCTAAGTAAAGCAACTATGCCATCGGGTGGAAACTGCCCTTATTGCCATTAAATCTTGTCTTTCTTTTTGAACTACGCACGGAATTATGAATATTCCATAAAGTAGGCTAAATTTGATACTAACTACAGTATTAATGTACAAATATGAATATCATTCACTTCGCTCACTCTATAGGTATTGAATCATGCTTCACCCAGTTAGTTGATTTCTTTCAGATTAGTTTGCCTGACTGAAGTTTGATTTCACTCTTGCACTTTTTCGTGTATTTGATGGTCAAAATATTCAAGTATCAGGATAAGAATAGGACTATCCAAAGCCTATTTTAATTATGTTTCATTTGGCACTACTCTTATCATTATAGGTGTCTTTATTTACGGAGGAGTAGAGGTACATGCACGGACGCTCGTTGTACATTTTTTATGATGTATAGTTTATTGAAACACAGTATTTTAAATCTCACACTGATTTGTTTTAATGCATGCCTAAATCCCTAAATGTTTTCAAAATATTAAGGAATTTACCCTCTTTTCTGACCAACCCCAGGACAATATGTAAATAGTAAAAATGGGAAATCAGAACTTTCAGGGGTAGGAATGGGCCAAGACTGTAATATAAAAACTTTGGCACGGTTGTCTTTTAAGCATTGTCAGTGATAAAACAACCAAGGAATAAAATTCCTTTACACAAAACTCAATAAACTCCATAGCTCGACCTGCCTCTCCTGTCATACGTGTGCAAAGTATTTATTTTATATCGTTTGTGTAAAGCAGTAATAATTATTTCAACTTCTGTTTGAAGAGACAAACTGCATGAAAGACACTACTTTACAGGGGTAGACAATTAGACAATGGTAATCAGGCATTAATAAAATGTGACATACTTTGCTTGCTCATAATACTTTTTCCATTGTAATTTGTTACTGGTGCCGTCGTTTTTTTGAGACATCTAGTGATGATTTTGGAATTACACCTGTTACCTATATCCAAGCTTTTGATTTTTGTTCAAGATGGAATGTGCTTGCGAGGGTGATCTCGTTTGTTATCACGGTTTTTGTAAGAGATTTTTTCACGCTAATGATGATGAACCCATTTGAAAGTATGAAAGTTTGCTTAATATCTTAGCACAAAAGTCGAATGTGTTTCACTACGCCTGGAAGCAAAGCAATGAAAAGTGAATGCGAGACAACAGCATCTCACTAAAACTTACTAACCCAGTTTATAGCGGTGTAGCCAATTTTAAATTGATCGTAAGCATAAATTTCAGCTAATTACCTTATACAAACTTATTTAATAAATAAATAAATAAAAAAGGTAATCCACATAACAGACTTTAAAATCTGACATTTTCGGTTAAATTGAATTTTGTGTGATGTTGTGAGACTATTTTCAAATGTAGTAACTGCCTGATTCTGCTGAAAGATTTACAAATGTTCTACTCCACGTGTAAGTACATACACATTATTCACCTCTGGCAACACCACTCATGTCCCCAAATTTTGATGGAATATTAAACTCTTGAGACCTATGTGCATTAACAAGCAAATCACTGTACTAATTCGGGATCGGCATAAGTTGTATAGTGGCAATGCACAGTATTTGTAGCAAGAGTGGATTATCTGGGAACAGTCTGTAAGTACTACTAAACACACTGTGTACTGTGAGTATACAATTCATGTGAAAAGTGTGTTGATGCACAGTAATGTATATCGTCAGTGCATACTCAAATACACCAACATACAAAATGAATAGTTTTTGTATCCACAAAAGGAAATGGTAAGTTACACTATGGCATAGATTTCACATTTTTCTAGTTTATTAAATAAGGTGAAATCTCTACACGTTTCTAATGTAGTTTATCTCCATCTAGTGAAACAGATGTGCTAAACCGAAGAGGTTTTTCAGAAGAGGTACCTTCAGAACATGAAACCCATTTTCCAATAACTACACTTCTATTAATAATTAATATGTCTTACGTTAAACCCGCACTCTGAATCCATAGGTAAGTCTTTATGCCACACTTTGTTGCTGTCAATTTCAATCATAACATCAACTCCGTTTCGGAATATAAGACTGGATTCTGGGAACAAAAAATTTTAATGTTAAAACCTGAAGTAAAACTAACTTATTTCACCCCTAATTATACGAAGATGTTTGGTTAAACCAACGTATGCACACAAAACGTAATGTATAATAATACCAACGATTTGATTATAGGTCGGTTTCCGGTATTAGGCTTACTCAATCTGAGAAAAAAAAGGGCGAAACCCAAACTAATTGTAATAGAAGTAAACTTTGCTGTTTCTGCCTCAGAAGACCTGCTGAACAAGATACTAAAAGTCTAGAAAAATCTTGAGTGGCAGAAGAGGTGTAAAATGGCCGCCATCTTGGAAAAATTGCTTCCGCTTGTTGTATTTCGCATATATATCGTTTTCTCGTCAATCCTAAAACAAAATTGACTCTAATGAAACACAAAATTTCTTACAAAACATGTTCTATTCACTTTTTTTCTTGGAACAATGGTTTGGTTGATATGAAACAATATATGTCGTTTTTTATTGTTTCAGACATACAACAGCTGGAGAAGTAACTACACATGGCAGATACTAAAATTAATAGATGGCAGTATGCACATTATGTAAAAGACTAGCTGTACCCACGGCGTAACATACGCCGGTCTAGCTGGTTCCCGCATACCTAAGTGAAATACTTTCCTGGGGAGCACGAAATGAAAATAACTTCGAGGCCCCTAATCTGTTTCCTCCCTGCCTCCCCCTGGCCCCCTCTCCGCACATTCTCACGGTGCATGGTCAGATTTCCCCCATGTGCCTACTCACTGGTAACCCTTTCGCCTCTCCACTGCCCCCCTCAAATTCCCCCATTGTGTGGTGTGAATATCCCTACCCCCATCGCTACTCCCCCTCCCTTTGAACCCCTGTTTGGTTTTCGTAGGGAAGTCAATGTCTTTTTGCAATGGAAGACGCTGCTGTCATGTTGCTGAATTGACTGTTTGTCCAGTCTGACACTAAGTGAGATAAACCCAACAACGATTAATTGTTTCTTAACCATTTTTGAAAGCTCTTCCTGATTGTTACAGGGCACAAACATTGTAACGCACACACAAACTTTTGTTATTGATTGTTATTCACACACACCTGATGATTTTGATCAGTGCCACCCAAGCCTTTATATATATATATATAGATACATAGATGTTTAACATAGGGTATCAGCCACCTTTCCGAGGTATGAGATATAACAATAGCGAGGCCCGCAGGGCCGAGTCATTGTTGTATCTCTCCAAGGAAAGTGCCTGATAACCTATTTACCATCCAATTACACGACCTCAGACCGACAAGAATAGTACAGCATGCACACAACAAAGTATTAATCGTACTGAGGTTCTTTTGGTAAGAATAGTTAACAATGCGACGTCATTGTTTGCAGCATTGGAATTCCTTCCGCTCATGTGCTCGTGTTTATTGAATGTAACTCGATTCTAAAACGCCCCATCACCGTTTATACCGCGGAAACTCAACGACGAACAGCCCTTTCAGACAACTTCTCTTAAAAAAGTTTTTAGGAAAAGTTGTTTGAAGGGGCTATTCGGCGTTGAGTTTCCGCGGTATGAACTGTGATGTGGGACTTCGGTATCGAGATATAATAGCAGAGAACCTTTGTTGGCTAACTGGGTATCCGTTCGTTGTGCGATGATGGGTACTTTCGGAATCTGGAACAGTTATGCGGTAAGACAATAAACGTGTAATTAAAGGACGGAGGGCCAAATGAGCTTGATTTGTGATAAATAAAAGTCTACTCAATGTGTAGTACTTTTGGCTTAGGTTTAATTCATGTTGAAAAGCCCCACATTTAATAAATAAATTAAAAATAATGAAAACCATGACAGACGTTTGTGTCAGAATGGATATCATTAGGCTTTGTCAAGATTTTTGCGAAGTGGCGGGGGTGGAAGAAGAAGGGTGTAGTGTGTCAACGGGAGTCGGGTAGGGTGAGAGCTACCTACAACAAGAGTTTGGATTGTTCAGCCTGACGAGGAAAACAGAATCTGTTCTCAATTTAATCTAGGCTGTGACGTTGTTTGTAATTTTAAATCGTAAACAACCTTCAAGTTCAGTGTCACAATGTTTTCGTGTACCAGAAAAATTAAATAAATAAAACGAAAGCATATTTTTCTCGCTAAGCAAAACTAGCTCTTTACGGTGAGGTTCTTAATTTTAATCGAAGCTGTAACGTCTTTTTTAACATCTGGAGCAAGCATGATTTTCTTTAATTCACAAGTAGGCGTGATATCCAGGCATGATATCCAAGAGCAGGCGTGATATCCGATATCACTCCTCCTATTTCATCTCAGTGCTAAACCGTTGTTGCAATGCCGTCGTTTTCAATTGTTAAAGGAAGACTGAGATCGTTAAATTGGGTGATGAAGGTTAGTAAAACCATTACATCGATAACTGTTACCACCAATCAGCAAAACAAAGTTCCTTTTCGTCAAATAAGAACAAACATTAGCGAAAGATGTCTGGAACAGTGTTATGTGTGATAACACCATAACATTAACATTATTATGTGCATTATGTATTATGTTTAACATTTACATTATGTGTAATAACACAATAAAAAATCTATTTTGTGCGATAATAACAGTTGAAATACTTCATATCAACTAAACCATTGTTCCAAGAGAAAAAATAAATAGAACTTGTTTTGTAGAAAATTTTGTGCACTTTAATTTTGTTTGAAGCCAATTTTCTCGTAGGATTGACGAGAAACGAGATATATGTTAAAAACAACAACCGGAAGCAATTTTTCCATGATGGAGGCCATTTTCGACATCTTCCGCCACTTAGATTTTTCTAGACTTTTAGTACAGCATGTCTTTCTGGGTCAGAAACAGCAAAGTTTACTTCTATTATAATTACTAAATGTGCAAATTGACTAGCCTATATGCAAGTGGCATATATACGAGTTGTATTTCCAAAAGTGACCTAACCTTCGGAGAAGAGAATCTAATCAACAAAAGTAAAAAATAAAAATACTACATACACGCCGAAATGAAAAATAAGCCAAAAAAAATCTACGCTCCTGTTTTTTCTTTTTACATTGGATTCGTCCGCTATTACTTTGCTTTCTTTGCATTTTATTTTGCTTTCGTATTTTTCTCTTTGCTTTCGACTTTTTTCATTTGGATTATCGTTTTGCTTTTTGTTTTAGTATTAAGGTGGTGCTTAGAAACCCAAAGTAGCAGCCCAGAATTTAGTAAATTGCCTTTGGGGTCAGAAATATACACAATTTTTCTCCGATGTGGGAGACTATCTTCTGCCCCCAACTTTTGCCCAAAATCTTGAAACACGAAGAAAATGACACAAAAATGCACAAAATAACTTCAGCCATTTCCCCAGATATAGTAACTTAATAGGAACCAAAAGTTGCCTTTTGGGGTTAGTAACGACCACACATTTTTTTGATGGGGGACAATATCTTCTGGTCCCAACTATGGCCCGAAATTTTGAAAAAAAAAGCTAAAAAAATATGAAAATAAACAAATTATACCTCAATCTTTTCCACTTTCCTACCCCCAATTCCCTCTGCCAACATACAACCCCCTCAACTCCACCCTACCCCTACCTGCACCCCCTTTCCTGGCCGTAATATTGGTGTTGTGTTACTGTTTCGGGTAGTCTGGTGTCCGATGTCCATGTTAGCTGTACTAATCTCAACTGGAGCCAGTGCCTGGGCTCCTTCCAACCCTGCATAACAACAACAACGATCAATGAATTAACCTTAAAATCCCTTTTACGGATGTATCTTGAGGTGAGGCTATCTTTAAACCTTAAATCATACTGTGGTTATAATTTATCAGCAAATTATATTTCTGTTGATTTTTTTTTAAATATTAGTTCATCCAGGTGAAAAGGAGATGTCAAATGTCCCGTATTCAGATCGTCCAAAGAACTTAGTGAAGTAGTTCTTCTCACCTAAGAGGACACGATGAAATATCATATGTCTGTAAGGTATCACATAAAACCCAAAGTTACCACAAAAGAGCAGCCTGTAACTGAGATATCTAAGAAAAATTGCTGAAATTTGGAATAAGTCATGAAACCAATTGTTTCTCATAACCGCATAGTGCAGCTAATTCGATCTTATCATACCAAGGACATAGGACTCATTAAATACCAGAAGTGAATCGAAATTGTAACTTGTTATTGTAATCGAATCTATTTCTATAAATGAGAGAAAGAAAGGCAGGTTCCTGTGGTGGAGCAAAAATTCCTTCTGCATCAGATAACCTCAAGAGTGATGGTTATCGGCATTGTTGATGTTGTTACTTTGTCAAAGGAAAAAAACAGAAAGTGATACTATTACAAAGACTAGTGAAACCGCTGCCTAATCTTTCGATCCTGTAAAATGTAGTGAGAAAAAAAGTAGTCTTTTTCAATTACTACGCTAATATCCTGAAAAACTGCTTAGGCGACCATCTCAGCAGCCCAGTCCGACAGACCAAACCTGTCACAACAGCAGGTAGTTTGAGCATCATCTGCTTTGACAAAGATGTTGAAAATGATGGACGCGGATGAGTGAGAGCATCTGCCACATCTTCATCATCAATACTACGACCCATTCTTTTAAAAGTATGGCTATTAGGCCAGTAAATACATGACTTAACCCACCACAAATTGCAACAAAAGATTTTATGTTTGTTCCTAACTGGAAAAAGCGTGCTAAGTTCGAAAAAAAATTGTTATCCACGCTATCTGCTGCCGGTTTCCTGGAAAAAAGAGACTTAATTTGCATATTACAGTTAAAAAATGCATTTAATACATATACGAAAATAAGAAGGAAATTTTAGTGTATCTTGAATTGTGAGGGCAGTTTTTTGCTGGAACCTAATCAACAGGATGTGCACATTAATATTTTGAAGTTTGCCAGGCTGAAAACCTGAGCATTAAAGTTAGCGCCCAATTTCTACTCAATTTGTTGCCATTTGGTGTGTTACTCAAGAACCGTTAGTGTTACACAAAAACGGTTTGTATATAAGTTGTTTACAATAATGCAATCCACAATGTAGGTCACATATGTTTTTTTCCATCTCTCACGGTTATCGGGAAAAAGTTATGTTGGGCCACTTTGCGCCATTTTAGATTATTTAATGTTTATAGATGTCTGAATTTATGAATATAACTTGAACTTCCAATTCCTGTTGCGTCGTTTATAATTTACATGAATAAATCCAATTAGGTTCATTCGAAGGGTGGGAATGTCGTCTTTGATTCAAGGGCAAGGAAAAATGTATATTACGATTAGGGACCGAGTAACGCCCGTTTTACTAGGGGCTGGTATCACAGTTACCGTTCAATTTTTCACTCAATTTCAACTTTCAACTGTTCTCGTGACGTTTATAGTTTAGATGAATGACTCTAATTAGATTAATTCTAAAGGTGTGAATGTATTCTTTGATTCAAGGGCAATGTTAAGGGTCTACCACTATTAGGGACCGAGCCACATTAGTTTTACTAGGGACCGGTATCACAGTTATAGTTCAATTTTTCGCTCATTTTCAGCTTTCAACTGCTGATGTGGCAGTTCTAACTTAGATGAATCACCCCAATTCGGTTCACTCGAAGGGAGAGAATGTCTCTAAATCAAAGGTAATTAGCAGGGTCTACCACTATTAGGGACCAATGCACGCCCGTTTTACTAGGGCATCACAGCTACCATTCAATTTTTCGCTCATTTTAAACTTTAAACTGCTCTTGTGACTTCTCTAATTTAGATGAATGACTCCAATTAGGTTTTTTCAAAAAGTAGGAATGTCGTCTTTGAATCAAGGACAGTTATAAGGTTTTACTACGATTACGGACCAAGCGACATCTGTTTTACTAGTGGCTGGTATGACAGTTATCGTTCTATTTTTCGCTCATTTTCTACTTTAAACTGCTCTTGTGACGTTTATAATTGAGATAAATGACTCCAATTAGATTAAATTGAAGGGTGGAATTGTCTTCTTTGAATCAAGGGTAATTAAAAGAGTATAACACTATTAGGCACAGAGCCACGCCAGGTTTACTAGGGGCTGCTATCACTGTTACCGTTCAATTTTTCGCTCATTTAAAATTTAAACTGCTCTTGTGACGTTTCTAATTTAGATGAATGACTCCAATTAGGGTCAGTCGAAGGGTGGGAATGTTTTCTTTGAATCAAGGGTAATTAAAGGGGTATATCACAATTAGGGACCGAGCCAAGTCTTTTTTACTGCGGGCTGGTATCACAGTTACCGTTTAATTTTTTGCTCATTTCAACCTTTGAACGGTATTAAGACGGCAAGCCAAAGGAGCTAAATAAACACAGATACAAACCGAGTTACGTTGCCTTTTGAACTTATATGTCAGACTGCCTGAGCGGGGAATAGAACCCACGATCTTTGAAACCAATGACTGAGTCATATGTTTGAGCCCTATCACTGAGCCATACCGACACAGCCAGAGGGAAACGTCCAAAGACAGCATTTAACGCATGCATATATATGTATACAGACTGCCTGAGCGGGGAATCTAATCCTCAACCTTCCAAATGAAAGGTCGGGGCCTACCACTGAGCCATATTGACACGGTCAAAAGGAATTGTCCATAGGCAGCACTTAACACGTGCATGTATATGTCCAGACTTCCTGAGCGGGAAATCGAATCCACAACCATTGAAACCAAAGGCCGATGTCCTACCAATGAGCCATACTGACACGGCCACAGTGATGCGTCCATAGACAGCATTTATCACGTGCATGTATACATACAGACCACCTGAACGGGGAATCAAATCCACAACCTCTGAAACGAAAGGCCGATCCTACCACTGAGCCATACTGACACGGCCACAAGGATGCGTCCATAGACAGCGCTTAACACGTGCGTGTATACATACAGACTACCTAAAAGGGGAATCGAATCCACAACCTTTGAAACCAAAGGCCGATGTCCTACCACTGAGCCATACTGAAACGGCCACAAGGATGCGTCCTTAGGCAGCATTTACCACGTGTTAAATGCTGCTTATGGACGTTTTGTTTTGGCCGTGTCAGAATGGCTCAGTTTTAGGATCTCGACCTTTGGTTTCAAAGGTCATGGGTTCGAATTCCCTCTCTAGCAGTCTGGCACATAAGTCCAAAAGACAACGTAAATTGCTTTGGTTCTGTATTTATTTTGAACTGTACCTGTGAAACCAGCCCCTATCGTAAACAACTTATATCCACACCGTTTTTGTGTAACACTAACGGTTCTTGCGTAATACGTCAATATGACTAAAATTGACTAAAAACTGGACTCCATTTTGGTCGCCATTTTCAATGCTGAAGGACCCCATTGAAATCTGAAAGTTCACATCCTTTTGAGTAGGTTCCACAAAAAAAACTGCCCTCAAAATGCAAGGTACATTAATATTATATTCGTTTTTCCATATATGTATTAAATGCATTTTTTTAACCATAACATGCAAATTAAACCTATTTTTCCAGGAAAACAGTATCAGATAGCGTGGATACCAATTTTTTTTTTCCGAATTCAGCACGCTATTTCCAGTTATGAGCATCCATAAAACCTTTTGTTACAATTTGTGGTGGGTTAACCCCTTTTTTAACAACATGCATTTACCCACCTATCTAACTATTTTATTACCACACGACATCAAGTTTTACGGAGGTAAATGAACGAATCCATCATCCATTGTTTAGTCTAATTTGATCCTGAAATGCATTCTTGAGCTAGCAATTGATCAGTGCATTTTTTGGTATTGTTGGATACTAGTTTGCTCCCTTGTCCTTGGTGTTGTAACAATGCCATGATAGCCGTGTTTCTTTTGTGTCATTGTTTGCAGGCTAAAGTCAAACAGTGATGTTCGTGCCCTATAGTTAGTTGTTGAATAGAAAGGAATTGTGTGTCATCTTTTCGTGCCATGTGTTTTGCCAGTGAAACAGGGATCTTTAGATTTAGTGCCTTTTTACTTGAACCATACATTACATTAAGCAAGCAAAATAGTCGCAAAATATAAATAAAGACACATGCGAGTTATAGAAAATGAAAATAGGAAATTTGCTTCCACCCCCACCGGCCAGAAAAAATATTTATTTATGTCAGTGAAAGCTCATCGAATTTTAACCTTTGCAATTTGCGCACATTTGTGCGCAAATGCCGTTGTTAGCATCTGGGAGTGCAGTGAAGGCCAGTGTGCGACCATTTAGATGCAAAAGTTTCCCCGGATGCTATGACGGGTGTTTGTTTCTCAATGCAGTTTTGCTACTGTTCATTGTGCACATTTGTTAATTCGTAGTAATGCTTTGTTAATGTTGACATGAATGTTTTTACTAACCATCTTCTAGTGTGTAGTTTGCGAATGCTCATGGAGACATTGTTGGCAAATAGTTGGGTTCGTAGGAAATCGTATCGTTTTGGGTACGAGGAGATTGTCCGAGGCTTTTGGACGGTGGAGCTCTTTGAGGGTGAAACGAAGGCTCCTCTCATGGTTGCCTTGGCCCTCAGAATAAATTGGTAATACAAGTTATCCTGAGTATGCTGTCCTTCATCATTCATCCATGGATTCCATCTGCTCGATAATCATTCCTTCTTTTGGTAGCAGAGCGTGGTTGTTTGTGACAGCCGACTAAGACTAGAAGATACGCCATACTCGAAGTATTGAACCCAACATGGCGGCGAAGATCCTGATATGACTTTCCACCTACCCATCAAGGCACTCCGTGCCTAACTCCCGAGTTGCATAAGCTATCAAAGTCTGACAGGATAACATTACCATTGCCATATTTATCTCTATTCTATTGGGACCACCTTTATACGAACCGGTGCCTTTTACACCCGGATATCGTTTTCCACGATTTTTTTCTACGATTTTCTTGTACCGAATTACCGATTGCACATAATG
>JAHWFP010121311.1:1660-14283 GCA_023313725.1 Lithobius niger
GATGCTGTGAAGAGTGATTTCTTAGACCTAAAACGCGCGATTTTTGTTGTTGGAGATAACAACGTTATTTTAAGCCTAAGAAATCCGCTCTTCCGTTGTTTTTCCCTCCATTTTTATGTAGTGCACCTTGTAGTTATGCCCTCCAAAACCCATACTGGTGCCAATATGGCCGCAAATCTGACTGCTCTATATGAATCTTCAAACTGTTGTTTGAACATTATCCAAAGTACACATTACACGTGAAGGCCTAACGGACTGATAATTTCCTTCCTAGTTTCTTTTTAATTTCTTACGCAAAGCAGTCTACTTAACCAGTTTAATAACACTTTCGTCTTTCTTTTTTATTGTAACACGAGACACAACTTGTGTTTGAAATCCTACAACAGTGGCAGAAACTGTAACAGCAATTTTCAAACGCCATCACAAATTATGAAAGAAAATTTTGTTCAACGACTTTAATGCTTAAAACGTTTATGTACTTTTCGAGAACGTGTATATAATTCTCGTGTAATTTTACACTCAACAAATTAAAATTGTAAGCTGTTTTGTTAGAAATTATTATTTACATACTTTATTCCATAGCACAATGTTTCTTACGCTTTTGACTTAGGCTCCCTTCACACGTAGCCACTTAGTGGCGCTTCAGAGAAGCGCTACTATAATATGTTCCACATTATGTTTGCAGGAAACTGACTGTATGACGCCACGTTTCCTTGCACTACGAGTGCAAAAACATGTCGCTACAGTGGCGCAGCCAGAAAAAATTTTCGGAGGGGGCCAAACAAAGTCAGCAAGGGGGTCTGGGGGAGCGCTGTAAGCTCCCCCAGCGGGGTCCGGGGCCGAGCCCCGGAAGCTGAAGCATTTTGGTGTTCATCATTGCCTTATCTGGCTTCTAAAGGGTACTGTTTTTACATATTCTTGAGAAATTTATTTAGCATTATGATGCGATCATGTTAAAGTTGTTAATGTTTTTTGTTAATGTTCAAGAAAATTAAAAACTTATTTTTCCTGCAATTTTTTTTCAGGACCTCTTTTCCACGGACTTTATCCCGCAGACCCTTTTTTTTCTGGACAATTTTCTTTCGTACATTAATTGTCCACTGGATCTTTTTTTCCGAACCTTCTTTCCACGGACCTTTTCTCCCCAAATCTTTTTATCCAGACCTTTTCCCCTTAGGTCTTTTTTTCCTGGACCTTTTCACCCAAGAATTTTTTCTGCCTCTTGTCCGAGTTTTTATTTTTTTATTTTTGCAGGAGGTACAGATGTATGATAAGATCTAGATTTGGGGCTTGTTTTAACATCTCTGTAATGTGTGGAGCAACCCGGACCACTGCACTGTGACTGAGATTGGCGCTAATAACCTAGCTGTCGACGTCCCATTAGGTCTCAACCAACACCCTCCACCCTTTTTCCTAGTTATTAATATTATAGCAATTTATTTTTGCCGTATTTAGTGTAAAAAGTAATTATATTGGTTTCATGGACGATTTTACACGATCAAAACACTTTTTAATTAGCCTAAAATTGGCCTGCTATTATTTTTCACATCCACGATTAATTTCATAAATGTTTAGGCCTACCCTAATGTTAAAAGTAACGGGATACGATAATAACTAAAATAACAAACTACTTGACTAAACTGGTAAAATAATATGGCATTGACAAAAGCTGTAACCAAAGCCAAATATATTAAATAATAAGCCTATAGGCCCATTTCAAATCATGTGAAACTGACAGAAAAAATTAAATTATCTACGTTTTCTCTGCTTACCCTTCTCGGTTTTCCATAACTTCCACTTTACGAGCATTATCAAGTTGATGTCGAATATCTTCTCTTTTTCCGGAAGTAACAAAAATAAAAATGTCTGATTTGTCCATTACGTTTTCCCGGTATTTTTTTTCTGGCTGTGTTCGTCAAACAATTCAATTGCATCTTCATAATTAGTGAATGCTGTTTTTACTAACGAACGCAGTTGTCGGCCTTTTCCTTTGCCAGACTTTTCTGGCAAAAAAATCAGACACCTTTTGCAAAATGTCTTATTTTTTCCCTTACTGTAAGCCTGCCATTGGTTCTTGTTAAGCCATTTATGTGGAAAAGAACGATTTCTTTCATTTTGCATCATTTGTGGAAAAACATGATCTTGATCTAGAACCCAACAGGGAAAACAATTCCAATTTCTCCTCCGTTGAGAAGACCTGCTTTTTGCTCCATCTGGTTTCGTCAAAGTTTCCTACATCCAACTTGCGTTAAATAAATACAGACCGTGTCAGGCCGTGCCAGTATGGCTCAGAGGTAGACCTCGGACTTTGAATGTTTCAAAGATCGTGGGTTCGATTCCCCGTTCAGGCAGTCTGATATTTAAGTCCAAAAGGCAACGTAAATAGGTTTGCATCTGTATTTTTTTTTAACCCTTCTGAGCCGACTGGCTTACCGTTCTGTGTAATCCAACCTGCGTGTTGCTGTTTTCGACTTTTTAACTGGAAGATTTTCATGTGTTTCTGGACAGCCTTCATCTTCACTTCTATTATTTCCTGCCGTATTCACTTCCTTTGATTTTGTCTTGCTTCTTCTTCTTACGAGCATTGCCAAAGAAAGTCAGGGAATGAAGAGAGAATACCAATATAGTGGTATTATGACCGACTGGCTATGCCCACCTAAGAAGGGTTTTTAGGGGTGGAGGGTTGAAGGTTAAGTAAGTGAGATGGAAAGAGTTGGTTGACGAAAGAGTACGTTGCTTGGGGGAGGAGCAAAGTAGGCAGATTACAAAGGATTTGGCAAGCGCCTGGAATGTGTTATTTGGATTATTAGCGGGGAAATGGTTTCAAGTAGGGAAGGGGACTTATCCAAGAACTGTCAGACGCTAAAACAGATTCGATGTTCCTGAATTTATTTTTAGTTTATTTTACGATTAACCGGCTACTCAACATTCACACAGCTTGACCTAAAGCACAAATAAAGAAATTGTTAATTAAAAAAAAAAAGGCATTTTTTTTTCTTGCTTCACTTTCGTTTCGGGGGGGGCCATGGCCCCCGTGGCCCCCCCCTTCCCTGCGCCACTGTGTCGCTATCACACTTGTGATTTTACACAGTTACTGTTAGGAGGCTTACTGTTAGGAGGAGTTGGATGTTTACGTGTTTTTACACTCGCAGTGGAAAGAAACATGGTGTCATACGGTCAGTTTCCTGCACACATAATGTGGAAGTGGAACAGACTATAGTAGCGGAGCATAAAACAAAGCAAGGCCGGCTGAGATAGTAGCTGAGCTCCACTCCAGGCCCGTCAGCTTGCTTCTGTTTAGTGACAGACACGCTAGGAGTCGTCCAGTACCTTACTGATTGAGAGGAATTTCTATCTGAACTAAGTGAATGCGTGAAAATCCCTCAATATGCGCCACATCTCGCAATTTGGTCGTTACCTTTACCTGTTTAAAGTTTAAAGCATAAATTTTGTTCAGATACCAATCCTCATGCCGTACGGTACTGGACGACTCCTGGCGTGTCTCTCACTAAACAGTCGCAAGCTGACGGGCCTGGAGTGGAGCTCAGCTACTATCTCAGTCGGCCTTGGAACAAAGTAGAGGTGTTCACACATGTGGCACCCATTGAGTTAATAAATTATATAGGACGCCTAGAGTCCGCAGTGGCGCTGCTGCAGCGTGGAAATTTGAACGACCTAAATTTTCTATTAGGCTCTTTTCTTATTTCTTCAACTATTAGGACGCGAAGAAAAAAATATTGGCTTACATATCACTCCTTTTTTTGTAGTTCAGTAAATACAAAATAAATTATAATAGCACTCGCATCGAAGTGCAGACATTTTATTTTTTCTTTTCACTTTACTTTGATTATTAACAGTGCCGTTCTGCACTAACAGTAGCCTGTAGTGCAGCACTATGCTGGCGGCTGACAGAAGAAACAGGGCCGTAGGAAGCAAATCTGAAGTGGTGCGGCTATGGTATAGGCCCAGGGAAACCAGCTAGGGGGTCTGGGGGAGCGCTGCAAGCTCCCCCAGCGGGGTCCGGGGCGGAGCCCCGGAAGCTGAAGCAATTTTCCGTAATGTATTGCCTTAGCTGGCTTCTGAAGACCACGTTTGAACAAAATCTCAAGATTTTATTAGTTAATTAAAATAGGGTTCAAAGTTTTACTGCAGTAGCCTAATTATTTGACTTTAAAAAATAATGCCAGTTTAGAGATTAGGGTATTGTTGTTGGTTGGTACCATGTCAAAATTCTGAGCTTCGGATAGTATCCATTAAATCACCGATATTTGGTAAATCCTTCACGTAAATCCTTCACGCCATGTTTACATTGCGAGACAATGTACTCTCGCAGCAGGTACGACCCACGTTTAGCTAATAGGGAAACATTTGAATAATGCTTCTAAATTATGACAAAACGATAAAAAAAAACTTTTTAAACTATTAATTTATACAAAAATGCTACCAAGCAAATATCTTTTTTTTTTAACTGCTTAAAACATAAAAAAACTACATAAATAAATCTGGGTGCAAGAGTGTTGAAATCAACCACTAGAGTGCAGCACCATACCATGCGAACTGACCATGCTAATGCAAATATTGTATGGTGTTTCATCGACTTCAATAGTGACATTATGAGCATTTGCATCAAGCCGGATTCGTGGGTTGGAGTGACAAGTTTAGAAGTTGATTGCACCATACAGCAGTATCAAATTTCAGCATTTACTGTCAGCGCAGCGTATGCAGCGATGCTGTTCAGTGCAACAATATATCTAACTCTATGGTTCAGTGGCTAAATTCCGGAACTATTATAACGGCGTAGCAGGAAAATTAGCGTTGCTGCCTCCTGGATTATGAACGTCGCATCATGTCTGCATTCGACAATTCGGGCAAATAAAGCTCTTTTTTCCCCCGGAAAAGTGGTGCGGCCATGGTCGGACCGGCCGCACCGGGTTTTACGGCCCTGAGAAAGGTTATTGTTCAACCAAACAAAACCCAATAGTGGTACTATAGTGGTTTTTAGGTGTTCACGGAGTAAGTTGTGTTGTATTTAGCTAGAGTGAGCTTCGAGCTCTAATAATAAATATACCGTTATTCGTTACCCAGTGATGCCACATGTATTTGTTAGCTTGGCTAATATTGAGCATTCCAAAGTATTAAAATTCTTGGTAAATAAATTCATCTGATTTTAAATCATGGAGAAAAACCCAACATCTTTTGGAGTAAAATAAATCATATCAAAAACCAAAACTGGTAACAGGGCCGCGAAGTTCCGAATGGTTCGGCTCTTCAAAGGAGTGATATCAACACACCAAAACATTCGCCAAGTTAATCGCACCGCTTAATAGTTCGAAGGTTAAATGAAAACTAGAACATTGCTACTTTTGGTAGCAATGTTCAAGTTTTCATTTAACGTCCAAAGTATTATTCAGTCCGATTAAGTTGGCGAATGTTTTAGTGTGTTGATATCACTCCTTTGAAAGGCCAAACCATTCGAAACTTGGCGGCCCCTTTTACCAGTTTTGGTTTTTGATATGATATCAGTCCTTTTTTTTTAAATTGTATGTTAGACTCAACTCCACTACCGTGCAGATGTGTTATAAAGTGGCACGTCAACAAAAAATTGGTTTTCCAGAATTTTATACTACCTTTTGCCTACAGGCAGAACCATTCACAACTTGGTCACCTCTTTATACGTTTTTGGTTTAGTTTTGATTTTGTTGTAATTTGTTTTATTTCGTTGGTTTTGGTGTATTGATATCACTCCTTTGAAGGGCCGAACTACTCTCAACTTGGTGGCCTCTTCACCAGTTTTTGGCTTTGTTTTTAGAGTTGGTTTATTTTTCGTGAATACAATTTCTTGGCAACGTTGTTTAGATTTATCGTGCTACACCAGTGTGTGGGTAGGCACGCCCGTCAGTATACACGTTGTCATTGTCCGAACTTTGGCTGTCCAATGAGAGACGATGCCGACAATACTAACAATGGTTATAACAATATTTTCGTACTTACGCGCCATCCCACGTCATCCTCGTTACACCCCTAGGCTCCAAACCATAAAAGGTACGCAGTTCGTATCGTACTGCAGCCATTCGTCCAATTTCATAGCTAGAAGCCTTCCCGTTATCTCTGTATCGATGAATAATCACACTATGGAAATTAACATGGGGATGAGCGGACTAGAATTAGCTAGCTAGCTAGTAGCTAGTTATTAGCTAGCTAGCTAGTTACACATTTTCAACGTTATTGAGTGTCAGATTTTGCATTGAAAGCAGCTTAGCTGGCATTCCTACACGAGTTAATTTTTGTCAGGTGGGTCATTACTCTTGATTTCAACACAATAAGCTTTTGTACCGCATTATTATTTTTCCCCAAGTACCTGAAATGTGCCCAACTATGCTTCAAGATATAAGACACTGACGCTATGGCGCCGCGCTACAATGGTTTACAACCTCCATAATTGAATTGATGTGATGTTTGTTGTGATGATTGTTGCCTAACTTGGCGCGACACACTAGCGTGTGTCTAGATTTAAAAATACAAAAACACTACCGATTCATCTGAATGTATTGAAAAAAAAACAATTTTTCTGCCATACGCTATTGTGTTTGGCAGTTGGGCCCAAACTACATACATAAAACCTTGGAAATTGGGTCATGTTTCATGCCTGCTAAAACCAAATGCCAAAATATGCCTTTTCATAATACTTCACCGATTTTGAATGAAAAAAAAAATTTATTCACTCCCCCCCCCCCAAAAAAAAAGTTTGGAGCACAGCATCAGATTTTGATAAGTTAAAAAATAAAAATAAAACAAATGTAGCCTGCATGCATTTTGACTTTTGGTTTGTACTTCATGAGACTAACGTATTTATTAACCAATTATCGCAAAATAACCAAGCGTATCAAATGCGGTGCATCAAGTTTAACTTAGAGAAGCGCTACTTGGTGGCGTGCAGTCGTCGGGCCGGCCACTCAGAAGCGCTACTTGGAAGTGCCACTGAGTATTAATGGTGAACAACCAGGCCGGCGGAATGGGAGCACCATCCAAAATCTGCCGAAACAGATCAACGAGGGACTGCTGTTCAGCATCCGATCGCTGACTCATAGTGCTGTAACTCATTCCATCAATACCCATTGCATTTGATGCCTGGCCACATGCTAGAGATGCCTTAAATTTTGAAAACTCCCACGGAACATCCCCAACCTGGGTCAGATCACCAGGACCAGCGCCAGGTACAGGTGGCGCAACACCAACTGCAAGGTCATAAACACTCGAAAACCTTGCATTAAAGGCGTCTGCCATTTATACACCCCGAAGCACCTCACGGTTCCCCATGGACGCAGCCATACTATATACCCAAGTCAGCACTAATTTATCCCTACTTCTGCCAAGAGCCTTCCACGCCTGCTGTAACGAATTTGACGTAGCTATTCTCTCACACACACACGCTCACCGTACGACGCTTTTCTCTCCACGAAATGAAACGCGTCTTTGTAGCAATACCACAATATATCCACCATAACTCATCACATGGGGCTCTTTTCCACCGTCTATACATCGCGCTCCTGTCCCTAACAGCAAGCGTGCAGTAGTTTGTCCACCATGGTGGGTGAACAACACGAGACAGACGAGACTCCCTCTCGTTACTCTCTGTAACTCAGCAATCCACTCACCAAAAATGCCATTGCTGACAACTGGATGCTTTTCCACAGCACGCCTGGGCCCAGACACAGACCCGGACCCAGCCCTCTCAAGTCTGTGCGGGTACAGAGCGACTGGAAAGTGGTCGCTCCCCCGCAAATTGTCTGAAACCTCAAACGAAAACCTATCCGCAATATTGCGCGAACACACAAAAAAATCCAGGACTGATTCTTGGACCATATCATGGCGCCACCTAACAAATGTAGGTGTGCCATCTTGTATAACAGCTAGATTTAGACTGGCAATAACACCAGCTAACCTCCGCCCCCTCGCATCTATTTGCAGCTAACCACAGTCATAGTGATGACTATTGAAGTCCCCACCAATGATAACCGGCGACACAAATTGACTAAACCACCTGGTCCACTCCGTAACCTTCGGATTGTCCGTAACATGGACAGAAGCAATCGTCACCCATTTACTAAACATATAAACTCGAATTGCCACGGCATCTATTCCCCTAACATGATAACTAATTTGGATGGGCTGTTACAGAACAGCCCACTCAATAAAGATGCCAACTTTAATGCCCGAAAACAATAAGTCCGCTCCCCAAGTTGCAGCATCAAAATCCTGCATGTTTTTCGCCTCCTGGATGCCAAGAACATCCACATGATGTAAGAGATGCTTTACATCGTCTAGCTTTTGCAACATTCCACGTCCATTCCATGAGGCAAATTTTTAACTTGCGTTCAACGCGTGCACATACCCCTAACCTATTTCTCCCCCCTCTCTATACTCCCTCCGACTCACTACAACTCACAATCAGTACCGTTCTAAAGCACCAAACAGAACGCACCACTGTTAGGGACAGTTTGGCTCCAAACTTGATGTTGCGCGTGTGCAGTGATGTTGTGTCAGCCGTTCAGTTCCTTCTTAAACTACTGTACAACACAGCTCAACAAGCTCAGCAGAGTATTTGATATGTCATACCTTCACCGCGACCAGGCCTGGCTAATGGATTTGACCAGGATTGGCTAATAAATGTGACCAGGCGAGAGCAATGCCAAATTGCGAACCATCTCAGGTAGGTGGTTTGCTGGGGTGGAGGTTTGAGCATGCGCGTGGTAACAGTATTGACGAAACAGATTCATCGCTGACGATGTTGACGTCAATCAAGCCGCATCAACACGGATATTAGCAGGGAATGAGTCAAACTGTCACCAACAGTGGTGCGTTTGTTTCGCTCTTTTTGGTCGTTTAGGAAGGTACCGAATGCTTTGGCTGTCTTGAACTTGTGACGTAAGCACTTGTGACGTGAGTACTTGTGACGTAAGCACTTGTGACGTGAGCAGATCATTCAAAAGCTGGCTCATATCACTATTTACAGCACTACACACGCGTGATCCATTGGTTCCTGCACTTGACACAGCACCCTTTCTAGATTCACAACCATACTGCACATATCTTTGCTCTTACTTTCCTCTCCTTCAACCGCGGGGGTACTTCCCTGAAGGTCCTCATTTTGCGAAGACGGCACTTTCGGCGATTTGGTGCTCTTTTTCCTTTTCCTCTTTTGGTTCGCTGGAGGGGTAAGCCTCGTCCATCACTGTCTTGAGTACGTTCGTCTTGCACTACTGATCCATCCCCCTGCTGCTCTTGTGCACCAGCCGCACAAATTCACTACCACCCATCACATCTAGTTGCTGAAAATCTGCAGTTTCCAGCGCGACGGTGAGGCAAGGGGCACTCGTGCTCATGGCCGATATCCCCAGATTCATGTGGACATTGCTGCGCCACTGCAGCAGCATTGCTACATTGGTCAATGTGCTGGAGCTGTGATCGCTGGGATTGCTGCTCGCTACTTCGTGTAACATTCGGTCGCTGTTGCTCATCTACAACTCTTCGCTCATTCTGCAATATTTGCTGCGCAACTTTCGCTCTTGCAGCAACCTGCAGGTAGGAACACAAGTGCCGCGGGTCACACCATATTTCGCATATCTGACACGCGTGGCTCGTGCATGCGCTGCGGAAATGCTCTTGCATTCGAAAACGCAGGCATTGGGGTGGATGATCTTTTACTAGCACCAATGTCTGAATGCCTTAATGACGATAACATCCGGGACATCCTCGATCGTTATGCCTTCATGGAGACGCAGCGTCACTTGGCGAATAGTCGTCTCACACATCACCCTTCCATGAATGCTCAGTTTTTCAAAAGAGTGTTTCTAATATCGCGACACGCACCAGCCCAGTCGCGACCTCTTGCACTGTTACCCCCCTTGGCAACCAGTGAAGGCGCGCTTGAATGGTGTGTTCATACAGGTTGTGCAGCTCCACAGGGTGACTATTAATTACCAGCTTGGGTTTCAGCAATTTTTGTTTCGCTGCCAAAGTCCGTACCTCCACTTCGAAGACATGGCCTGCCCTTAACGTACCAGCTCCTACAATTTCTTCTGCCCCCACTATATCAGCAACAGCTAAAACATTCTGAGTGGTGGGGTATGGCCTCCCTGCCAATGAACATATCAGGACAACCGATCGTGGCATGTTCACGTTGGTGAGTACACCCCCATAAAGCCTCTTCAGTGCTTGCAGATTTCTTGATCCCTCCTGCTCACGCAATAAATCTCCCTCTCTCACTTCATCTCCCTCCTCAACCTCGCTTTCACTCCATACCGATTTGTTTCTCCCAGCCGCTACAGCACTGAAAAGTTTCACTGCCTGCACTGCCGCTTCTCTCTCACTAACAATGCCTCTTCCACTCGACGTTGCAGCTGACAACATCTCCCTTCCGCCATCTTGTTTCTTCTCTACATCTCTGACTTTTCTTGCTGTGTCCACTCCATATTCACGCACTCGCTTTTCGCTTATCCCCCGTTTTTGCGTCTCACGCATAACATGCACAAACACATCTTCCAAAACTACTCCTAAGTTTATCCCACTGTCCGTAAGCTGTTTGGTCCTCCTCAACTCTTGGAGAAGCGCATCCACATCGGCTGCCATTTTGCCCTTCAACAATCAACAATCAACTATTGGAAATAGTGCACCAAGAATTGTTAGGCACGGTAGCAATGACATGGCATGCGCAGGAAGAATGAAACAAACGTTATTTTAGATTGTAGTCGTTATTTGAATTATTGGGTTGCTGCAGGCTGCTCCTCCTCCTTGTGCAGGTTCCTGAGGATGGGTATTATATTAGTAGATATTTTAATTCGGTCAAACTACTAGATCTAACTCCGTCAAAGCTTGACACTACGTCCGTTAGTTCATTCTATAACGAGATGCAGCACATGGTGTGTTGCGTGTTATTCGCCAGCTGGCGTTGCGGTCGCGCATTACGGAGAGAAGCGTTGGGGAGGCTAGCGGTGTCCTATCTGTGTGGGTGGTTGTTCTCTAATTTGTGGGTACGTCCGTTGTTAGGTCTATTGTAAATATACAACAACCGGTCGCTGCAACCGTCGAAGAATGGGCTGCAGTAGTGAATTACAATGATGATATTGCGTCACTAAATGGTTCATTTTCACCTAACAATTACCCTAGTCCACAAGAAAGATGAACTGCCGATTGATGGCAAGACAGGTTATTTTTTTTTCAGATTGTTCGATGACACTATTTTGCAAAACATTGTAACGGAAGTGAATTCATATGCCGCACACAGAATTCAACTAAATAATCCGGCAAAAAAAACAGATCAATGTTTGGTGCATGGAAAGACACTGACGTCAACGACATGTTGTCATTTTTTAGTGTGTGTATACAGATGGGTGTCAATCCTAGACCAAAAATCCGTGATTATTGGCGAACTGATCCTGCAAACATGCAGGAATGGTATCACAGTTCTTTTGCTGGAGACTGATTTCAAGCCTTGTATCATTCAATGCTACACGTCACAGACGTAAATGCAAAATCCAAACATAAAATCTCAGGTTTTATTGCTCAAGCTGGTTCAAAGTTTCAAAAATCCGTTTGTCCTTACGAAAACATCGCTATCGATGAAATGGGTGTAGGGTTCAAGGGGAGGGTAAAATATAAACAATACAACCCCAAAAAACCCCAAAAATGGCATTTGAAATGTTTTGCATTGAGTGACAGTGCTACAGGCTATGTGCGGAATATAAATCCTTATTCAGGAGCTGAAACGGATTACGAGGATGTAGAAGGAACAGCATCTGAGAAAGCTTTAAAACAATTGCTGACAACAGTAGGAGAGGTCCATCATGTATTTTGTGACAGATTTTACACTACTGTTGATTTGGCTCGAACATTGTACAATGATGGAATTTACAGGTATTTTTAATTGGTTTCGTTCTTTTTTACTTTGCTTTCGTTTTCTTTCACTTTGGTTTCGTTATGTTTCGAATTGCTTTAGTTTCTTTGCCTTTTGGTTTAGTTTCTTTTCGTTTTGGTTTCGTTTCTTTTCGTTTTGGTTTCGTTTCTTTTCACTTTGCTTTAGTTGCGAGATAATTTTACCAATCTGATAGTTGAAGCAAATCAAACGGAGAATACTAAATGTAATTTACAGTAAATAAATTAAGATGTAGCTTTAAAAACGTATTAAATTAATGATTTACTGTATACAGTAATACCAGTATTACCCTTGGTAATATCCATAAATGGCTACTGCTAAAATTAAGTTGAACGACATATTTAAAAAGCAATGTGGTGAGAATCATCAATGTATTTTCTGTCGGTAATATGTTCCGAGCACTTAATTTATTTTTCTTTTATTTATTTGTAATAACTCAAGAATTTCTGTCACGACGCTCCAAGAAAACAACTGAAAACGAAACTAACGGCCCGGTACTATCGTACAGGGAAGCTTCATTCCAGCCGGGATGTACGGTAGGTAACGGGTAAATACGGGGCCACACACAAATTACATCACTCAAATTTCGTCCTTTTTGAAATACCTCCCTTCAGTCACACTATTCACAACCTTTGCAACCCCGACCCGTGGAAAATATCGTCGACCGGGGGGGGGGGGGGGGGGGGGGGGG
>JAHWFP010121316.1:0-14314 GCA_023313725.1 Lithobius niger
ACGTATTTGAGTTTAGAACAACCCTTGGCTAGACTAATTAGGTGCCAGTTGGTGAACAAGTCTTGCGTCGGCAACCCAGCCAAGCCCAACTTAATGTCTAAAAGATTTGGGCAACTTTTTCCGATTACCCCTAACACTCTACTCGTTAGCCTGTATCCCGATACTTCGATCGACAAAATCAGTTGTCTTAAACTTTTACCACACCTCGATAAAATGGACGAAAGGATATCATCAGTCACTGCAATTTTTCGCAAATGCTTTGCTTTCAGCTCCCGCACGTCGAGTTTGGCGGGCCAACTCCACGGTAACGTCTTGCCAATCTCCCTCCATCGTCGACAAACTAGTTCACTTCTTATTCGCTCTATGACGTTAAGGTAAGTAAAAATGTACTCTAAAATCTCGTTCGGTAAAGCCTCGATACTACAATGTGCGTGTTTCGATTTGTTTCCTCTACCACCGCTCTCATCACAAGAATGTACAGGACATGGCGCAGCTTTGGCGCTTTTCTTGCATAGTCGTTTAGATGCCGATCCTTTGCCTTTACAGAACATGTCAACGTGCACTAAACTCGAACTCAGCAAGTGCGGTCACAAAATTCTTTAGCGTAGCCTACGCATTCCATCGTAGTACTTTGCGTTGGTCAACAGCACGTTCGCCATCTTTTTGCTGAAGATTGGAGCCTACAAGACAAGGTCATCGGTCCAGGATGATCTTGAATAATCCATTGCTGAACTAGATTACATACACAGAACGATCACGTTGGCAACGTTTATGAATTAAAAATACATCAGTAGTTTCTAAGTAGAATTTGACGATAGCATAACGCTTTAAAGACATTTATTTTAACATAACATAACGTAATTAATAAATAATTATGAATTGCTGTAAATAATATTTAGGAAAACTGGGAAAAAGCCATCAGTGAAAATCACACACTAGAGTAGATTAGTAGACACTAGCTGTCCCCCTGGCGTAACATACCCAGTTCCCACATACCTGAGCGAAATACTGTAGTGGGCAGTATGGAATAAAAAGGGCGCCGAATGCCCCTTGCCTCCTTCTGCGGCCTACCGCATTCTTACATTCTGCAATAGTCTGGTCAGATTGCCGCGCCCCCCTCTGGTAACCCCTTTCCTGTCCCGCACTGCCTTCCCCCACCCCTTCCCCCGTACCCGGATTCCCCTATTGTGTGGTCTGAATATCCCCATCCCTGCTTCCCCTCCCTTTGAACCCCTGCGTGCACAATAATGATGAATTTGCTTGCCCAACCTAAGCGTATTATATGTATAGATAGATGAACGTCTCAGGCCAACGGCTTGCGCCTTAGACGAGAGTGAGCTAGGGGCTCAACCAGTATCGAGAAGATCCACAAGGAGGCGTTTAAAGGTCTACTCTACACAATCGCGCAGTAGCAATACACTCAAGGAGCCTGTTCCAGCGATCAACAGATCGGAGAAAGAAGTGCTTCACAGCATTGTAATGGACCCACTGTTGAAGTTTTAATGAGCCTAGTAGCCTAATGCACTGTTCGCTCAGTACTGCATACTAACCTAACCTACTTAACCTAACGTCAATACCACCACCATCTCATTACAATTCCACCACTCCGACTCCACCAAAGTGCCCCCACCCCACAACACCCCTTCACACAACGTCAGCACAAAGCCGGGTTTAACCTGGACCGCACAAGGAGCCGACACCAAGGAAGGGACAGAGAGACCACCTCACCTACTGAAATGTTGCGTAGCCTTGCAAAAGCCTCAGATCCGGTGCCGCAGACACTGTCCCGGAATGGCAGAACCCCAAGAACAGCACAAAGAGGGTTGACCTCCCCAGCCTTTGACCCAAACCGCCGGAACCAATCCCACCGAGGGCACTCCAACAAAAAGTGTCCAAGAGTTTCATCTTCACCCCCACACTCGCACCTGGCCGACCTAGCCCAGCCCAGCTGTGCCAGGTGCGCCCCAAGTTGTACGTGCCCTGTGTACAAACGTGAAGCTAAGCTCGCGTGACGCCAAGACAGGCCGTTCAAGAACCTCGGAATGGCAGTAGAGACTAGAGAGGTGCACCCCAAACAACTGACGACCAGTAGTTCCTAACTCCCAGTCGGCACTCCACTCCTCCCCCAAAACTACTAACCACCAGACATAGGTCACTGGACCCCAGACCGAAGATGATGCCTCGCCCCTATCCTCCCTTCGCAAGGCCATCCGCCAGTTAATTCCCGAACTGAAATAAATGTTCCAAGAATTTGACGATTTGTTGAACGCTTGGGTTGCAGCAGTCTGTTTGATGAAAGGAATAGCACTACATCCACTTATTCCACTTGCTCCCGTACACTTTAATGTTAACTGACGATGGTAGTGAATCATTCGTTCTTCAATAGGAGGGGAGAACCTCGCTGCTAGAAGGCTGTTTGTTCTTTAAAATCTCGAAGCAGTTAGATGCAAGGATCCCAGATTCGGATGGAGAGATTCCCCCAACATTGAGACAGTAGGTCCCTTTCAGCGGTAGCTCTATTTGATCCTCCTTCTATGCCTCCATCAGACCCATGAACCAGGGGGCTGCATGCCAAAGATGGTCGAAGAGGGTGAAAGCGGAACATCATACCCTGGCATACGCAGTGAAACAGGTAAAAGACTGAAGGGTGAACCTGGACGTGGAGGTTGGCGTCCAAGTTGATTGAGGTGGTATACTCGTATTGTTGAAGTGCCTTCCAAACAAATGCCAGTGTCTCCAATTTGAAGTGTTCTTTCACTATGAGTTGATTAACTAGACGTGGGTTAAAGATGAGTCTGTCTCCCCGTTTTACCTTGGGATGACTGGCAGGGCTGTAACGTCCTAGTGACACTCCCGAGGTTCGAATGACTGTCCCTTTTCTTTTAGTAGTTTCTATACCTTCTAATGCTAAGAGGGGGGGGGGATCCTCTTCTTTGTCTATACTACCCATTTTGGTTGGTATAAGGTAAGGTCCGGTAACTCGGAAAATGGAGGAATGTAGCCGTGAGTTACGATGAAAGGACGAATATGTCTCAAGTAATTTCTTTCCAGGCTGCTGAGTACTGGTTTATCCTGACCCCCTACCCGACGGTGATAGGATTCCGGAGGTCTGACTAGGCTCTCAGGGTTTGGGTCCCTCCCCCATTCCCCTTTCCTCTTCCACGAAATCCGTGAAAGGTCTGGGAGAAAGGAACCACCTCTTCCTGGGTTGCTACCCCCACTTTTCCTTTGTCCACGTTTCTACCCTCTTCCATGATTTATCTATCCTCCTTCACGCTGTTAGAAGAGTGGAAGGATTGAAAATGAGCTTGTTGAGCTGTCAGGAAAAAAACTGACACTTGTAAGGTCACACCTTCTTTAGGATTGGGTAGGGGTTCTTCCGGTGGGGTTGATATTGTGGATTAGGGGTCTTTGCTTTCTCCTTTAACTCGGCGACAATCTCCAGAAGTTTCCCATTCAAAAGCTTGGACGAGTTTTGAACTGGAGGAATCAAAGCTGGTCCACTGTGTCGTTGTGGATGTTCCATGCAGACTCCAGAAATGAGTCTCTTCTTTGGGGTCTCGAATCCCTAGTCAATTGAATCTTCCTGAAAAGACGAAGCGGTTTTTTTTTTTTATAAGCAGAAGGCAGTTTTCCAGCATATATTATTTTGGAACTGCATGGGTTCCGCCAAATATTCCCCAAGAGCTGCTGTTGAAGCGGAGTAAATAAGCTCGGCGATGTAGTTTTGCCGTTAAATTCATCTCCACATATTGACTTTTAGGGATCTTAGAGGCATGATCGTAAGGGTGGGAGTTCAGCTCCATTCGGACGTCCACAGCAACATATTAAGCCTCTTTAAACGTCGAGTATTGTTTAGATTTATATTGCTTGTGTTGTGCAGGGAGGTGAGAAGAGGTTTTCCCACAGGGATTGATTTGCCCCTTCACGCAGCGTTCCCCAAAATTCAAATGTTTGCGATGCAGCATCTAGGATTGTGGCAGATAGTTTGTGTTATGGTTACTATAATTAACATATGATGCTCTTGGTGGTTCTAAGGATTTCCGGTCTCTTTCCGGTCTCTGCTCCAGACGATCACGGTACGTCATGTGCACTACGTGCTCCTAGTTTGGAGTCGTTCTTCACCTGGTCGGTCCCTTCTTCATGAAACTCGTGCTCATAATGCGACTGCTTATTATCATGAGGAGCAGGATTCTCGGGTAGTCCTGGTCCTCTCCTATTCACAGCATTGGGTGAAGAATGCATTGTTGGAG
This sequence comes from Lithobius niger, assembly GCA_023313725.1. Taxonomy (NCBI): domain Eukaryota; kingdom Metazoa; phylum Arthropoda; class Chilopoda; order Lithobiomorpha; family Lithobiidae; genus Lithobius; species Lithobius niger. Next base: position 4,254 of record JAHWFP010121316.1, read on the forward strand.
CTGTTGTCATGGATTGTCCATTTCCTTGACATGATTGAGCAACTGTTGGATGAAAGCCCAAGGCTGCAGTGCTGGGTGATTGTTGCAGTGACTGCTGTGATTGCTGAATGAGTGACTGCTGCTGGCTGTTGTACGACCTGTTGTACGATTCTATAGTTTCAGACCACTGCAATACTTCTTGCTTTTGAATAAACTGCCAATTCGGTTGTTCTAAAAAGAACATGCATGCTGTTGAAAGACTGTGGGATAGTGACTGTGATGCGATTGCGACTGATTTGATAGGATGTCTCGTCCAAGGCTGGAATCCCGGGAGGATTGGGGAGGTAGGGGAACTGAAATAGTCATCGGAAATGACACCAAGTCATTCATAAAGTTACTCGGATTGGAACTTTGAGACCCCGTGTAAAAGTTGTCCCGCCTACTGTTTCCAGATCCCATATCCTGCACAATGGGGTATACGGCGGGGTCAACTGTGATCTTTCGTAGTCTTATCTTCTGCGCTCAAAAGCAACTTATAACTTTTGTTTCTGCTCGAAAGCAAACTCGCATATTTCGATGATTTAACTATACTTTTCTTGGCCACTTTCAGAATATCATTGAAAATGTGCATAAAACTGGGCAGGTGCTTTTTCCTTCCCTGGCGAGCTGCGTGGAGTCAGGGGGAGGTACCCTACCAGGGTCTGGGTGGGGGGAGTCGCATCAAACTTAGCTAATTCGTTGTCTGCCAAAATGACCTTGGACGATTCAATATCTACGGAGGCTAAATTTGATTCAAGAGAGGTGAAATCACGCAACGTTTGGCCGTCGCACTGCGGAGTAATCAACTCCCCCCACCACCCCTTCTCCCCAGATGGATCTCCGATAGTTTTGGTCGTTATGGTTGCGGGCCAATCTAGGATGTGGTGGGAACCAATTTGCCAACAAATTTTTTTAACACATTTTGCAATTCTTTCATCTGCAGCTGTCTTACGTTCATTATGCAAACCCGACACGCAAGTTTTGATTGCCAACAACCATCCCCGGTTAATCGTAACAAACGTTTTGTGATTAACAGCCAGACTTTAGATGCATCAGTAGCAGCCAGATTTGGCACGTAGCGTATCAGTGAGGATATTGGTACAGAAAGGTTTGATTCTATCTTGAGAGATGCGTCATACCCTTCTGAATTGATTGATCCTGCCGCTTTTTTGACTTGGTCCAAATGGACTCGAATGCTGAGATTTCATCATTATTGTAACACACACATATTTAGTTCCTCGGATTTAATCTGAAATCACAGTCTCTTCATTTGTGGCACTGTTGGTGTTTGTCACCAGGTGTTAATCTTCTTCCATTTAACAGGCCGGAAGACGGCTTAACAAGAGTTAAATAAAGTACAGATGCAAACATTTACATTGCCTTTTAGATTTAAATGTCAGACTGCCTGAGCGGGGAATCGAAGCCACAACCTTCCAAACTAAAGGCCGAGGTCCTACCGCTGAGCCATACCGAGACAGCCTTGTCGGTATAGCTCAGTGGTAGGCCCTCTGCCGTTGGTTTAAAAGGTCGTAGGTTCGATTCCCCGCTCAGTCAGTCTGACAATTAAATCCAAAAGGCAACATAAATAGGTTTGCATCTCTATTTATTTACTCTTCTTCCAAATTTCGTAAAGGGACGCCGATATTTTCTAAGAATTGGCCTATTGCTCAGGAGCACAACACAACGTGCACTTATGGGCTCGCATCCTAAAACGAACGTACGGGATAGTCCATGCGAGATGCCACTGTGCAGGGAAGAGGGCAACTAGTGGAAGAAAGATGTTTAATGAGATTTTAGGACGTATGCTTATTTAAGAGATAAAATAGCATTAAGAAATAGGAAAGTATTTTAGGATAATTGTAAAAAGCGCATTATAAAGGTGAGTGTTTGTGGCCAACCTTCTTGAAAGGTAGAGGAATAAATATTATTTTAGCAATGGAAGCCCTGGCGATAGCAGCCACCAATCATTTACTTTCTTTTGCCGTTCAGAAATATACAATACCTGAAAACTTATAGCATTCTTCCCTGAAGTTGCTTCTCTTGCTAGAGTTTTAGAGGTGCCAGCTGTGTAACCCCTCTTGTGCATGCGCCAGGATCCTCTATAAAAACATTCGGGCGAGACCGGCCTACCATCTTTTCCCTCCAGTGGTAGCCGGAAGACGTCTACCTTCGTTTCTCTCTTCATCATCACCGTCCTGCTGCCCACGGCTCCCTGTCAACCATTTTCTGCACTCTAGCACACAGTCATCCTTCACCACCTGCTGTTCTAGCGGACAAAAATTGTAATTCATCAGGACTTCCATCCTCCACTGCCTGCTGTCCCTGGACGGCATTCATTGCAGCTCTTTTTGGCCTTCGTCCTTCGCGGCTGTCATCCTTCACTACTTGCTGTCCGTCGCTGACATCCATTCCAGTTTCCAGCTTCAGCATGACACCATCAGTTTCCTGGGATCTTCATCCTGCTCTGCCTAAACCTCCTGACAGACTACGGTCACAACTCTGCAACCAATCATCCGACGCTACCTGTTGACTTCATTGACTGTCCTCACAGTTTCCTGCCACAAGTCGTTTCAAGCCAGCTATCCTTCACTGTCATTAGTCTACAGCTCGGATCCACATGATTGAAAAGCCTTTCCCAACACAGCCACAGCCTGACCACTGCTCAACAACTCTGCTGCTATCCTGTCCTTCGCTAACTACCTACCACAGTCCCAAACCTTCCACCGCTCTGAAGCCGACTGTCATTGCAACTTCGTGACACCCATCTTTTACAACAGTTAGCATTTACCAATAACCAATGAAACCACCTACTCTCGTCATTTCCTTCGTAAGCTGTCATTCACCGGAAACCCCAACAAGGCAATCCTGATAATTGCCAGTCATCGGAAACTTTCCAACATTACAGTTTTTCGACGATTGTGATTTGAAGCTCCCCCACAAGCCTTCTTCCAATATCATCGATCAAATCTTTCACCCACGACAACTGTCATCGTTCCAAGACATTCCGAAAGCAGGTCCACCAACCAGTTCCTCACTCCAGCAAACCACAACATGTCGTACTCAAGACCTTCAATCAGGAACTTAGTCATTCTAACAAACATGACACTGCTCTTTTGAACCTTCACCCGGCACAGCCCTGCCAGCCCACATTCACTTGCTCAACAGACGAAGAGATTGACTCAAATGAACGAAAATTTGAAAAAAAAACACCCAGAATTTCAAGCAAAGCAACCTGCGCACAATTATCATGATCCATGACAGCCATAGGAAACGCTTGTTTCATAAAAAAAAAAGGACCTTTCCGTTTCTCTGTCCTTCACGTCGGAAATGCAACACATATCCAAGACTGTAACCGGCTGTTTACATGATAACAAGATGCCACACACGAAGCTACACTTCGTGGGGTGCGCCTTGCAGTTACGTATTCTGTCAGTGCACTCTTGCCCAATAGCCGCCCAACTGCATAAACGGCTCCTACTGGCTCAACCAGGCTGATCCGGTTCTATGCAGTGCAGCAGGTCACGTGACATAACAGCCTAAGGCAAGGTCTACTGTTCTCCCCTGCGTATAAATACGAGGGGCTGAGAGCAGATCTAGCAGAAAGTCGAGGAGAGGCAACTGATAAGGTTGTCTCTCCTAATACTCCGCTAGGGCTGACCAGGCTTCTAAACCTGAGTCAGTGCCTAATATGTGAACTCTGTGTACAGAACCCCTAGCTGTACAGTAAGGTGTGAATTGTGCTTGAGCCTTGCTGGAAAACAATCGTCCACTTCCTGAGTCGTCACAAGACGCCAGTGCTTCTCACCCTTCATCACACAATCGTGGTCAAGCGCCCATTCACACAACGTTCCTACCCAGACTGGGACACATTCATAGTTCTCTCCGGCCTCATGGAACCATGTTTTGAACCCCTGCATAGCATCATCCGCATTTTCCTGACCCACATGACCATCTTTCTGACCACACTGAAATCCAGTCCTCGTTGCAGTGAAATTCAAGCTTGCCAGTGGACCTCACCCGCAATCTTCACACAGGACTGCCACAACAAACAAAGATCTACAAACTCCCAGAGGCCGTAACCAGCCAATCTCCCCACCCCTCTCACAGTGGATTAAGGATCACCTTCGCAGACTCAAAACAACTAAGGTGAAGCCTGTCGCCTACCATGCTCCCGCTGACCGCAGCATCACTTGCACTGACATCATCATCAGTGACACAACACATGAACTCAAGACGTGCGGCATCTTGAACCTTCCACAAGTGACATCGGCATCCACAACAATTCACCTGCAGCCTCACAATGAAGACAGTCAACACAAACCATCACTCAAGGGCATCACTCAAACTCAAGAAATCGGATTGCATCGTCTGAGACCCATCATCACTGCCAGACATGTCATCCAATCCCCCTTAAGCACTGAAACAGACACCGACAAGACTGATGTCTTGAAGACAGACGTCCCATGCAGATATCCTAAAGCAGAAGCATGACTCATCTTCCATCTTGGACAACCACCTCCATGGATTAACCCAAATTGCCGGTTTCATAAAAGTGCGAAGTGTAATCTTTTGGGGGAAGCCAGCTCGTAACCCTAGGGTACTTGTCAAGGCTGCAGACCACCTGAGTTGACGACTAAATTTTCAGGTATTGTATATTTCCGAACGGCAAAAGAAACAGTATTTTGTCGGCCCTCCTACCTGGCCGGCTAAAAATTGTTTCTGTTGCCTAGTAGGAAATATACAATACCTGAACCCACCCTACCTCCCCTCTCGAGTCACCACTAGACATTTCGAGAGGGAAAAAATGGCGGCCGGTCTCGCTCGAATGCTTTTATAGAGGACCCTGATGCATGCGCAAGGAGGGGTTACGCAGCTGGCCGGCTCAAGGCAACTTTAAAACTCCATCAAGAGAAGCATACTTCAGGGAAGAATGCTATAAATTTTCAAGTATCATCGCCGATTAAGTCCTCTTTCCAGCAAAACTAAAACTATTAATTTCTTAGTTTCTATTCAATATATTTCGACCAAACTTGGCCAGATAGTAGATAGCAACTTTTCCCAACTTTACACCAACTTTTATGCAATTCCGTGCAAGAGTATAGTAGGGAACCACACGTAAATTTGAAAACTGTTCACTTTTTCTTCTTCTTGTTGTTGTTCTTGGCTAACACGGTTTCAGAAAAAACTACTGCACCTACCTAAAATCTGAAACATGATCTGAGCCAGAAATTTCCCTGGGCTTCTACCTTACAGGGACCACTTTTTCGATTGGTCGATCCATTCCAGAGTTACAGGATCCTACACGATCATTTTGATTGTTTTACATTGTTTTAACCATTTTATTTAGGGAACAATACCACTCAGCAAACTCCAGGTTCATTCTTCGTGCACGTGTTAGGCCTATGTCTTTCCTAAAAAGTTGATTGTTGAACGGAAAATGAAAGAATTACTGTTTCAGCTAATCGCATATATTTTTAAACCAAACTAAGCTGCGTTGTTCGGCCTCGAAATTGGCTAGCAACAATCGACAGCATGCATAAACCTTTGTTGCGCGACGACAGAGCCGTAAAATAAGGTACACGGATTACAAACAAAAACGTCAGGTGCCGTTAAAAAGGGGTTATATGATTGAATTTTTACTTGTTAAAATGTACACGGATAAAAATTGATCATTTTTAATTGAAATAATCAAATGTACAATTGAGAAAATTGCATCTGTTTAAGTGCTGTTGTGCTTTACGTTTTAAATAAATGATTCGTAAAGCACAACAGCACTTAAACAGATGCAATTTTCTCAATTGTACATTTGATTATTTCAATTGAAAACATCAATTTTTATTCGTGTACATTTTAACAAGTGAAAATTCAATCCTATAACCCCTTTTTTACGGCACACTTGACGTTTTTGTTTGTATTGTATATTTCCTACTAGGCAACAGAAACAATTTTCAGGCAGGAGGGCCGGCAAAATAGACTAAAATTGCAGGGTCCGAACCTGCTTAATTTTAATTTTTATTGCCTAACCAAAATATACATTACCTGTTTTAATAGCAGTTCCCCCCTTTTGAGCTTATTTTCCCCTAGAATCTTGAAAGTTGTCTTCTCTGCCGGGCTCGTACGGTACTGCGCATGCACGAGCCTAGGTTGGCTTATATAAGCTCCAGCGCAGCCATCCGTTGGCATTATTTCTCCACCTTCCAGAACCTAGCTCATGGAGGGGAGGCTTGGGCAGGAGTTAAGGTAATGTATATTTTCGGTTAGGCAATAAAAACTAAAATTAAGCAGGTTCGGGCACTGCAATTTTAGTCTTTTTATAGCCGACGAAAATATACATTACCTGTTTTAATAGCAGACTTCGTCACACGGTGGAGGGCTAGGTTCAGAGTTCTCCCGCAGTACGAGCCGGCGTCCCCAGGAAAGAAACTTTCCCGATAAAGACACACCTGCAGTCCCAACCACTTTCACCTTGATGGCAGATTAGAACGCGGTAGGACCTCCGTGGGCCTACCGATTGCCGGGGTGAGATTGGGGAGTGCGGTTTGCTCAATTAGGTGAGTAATCTTACCACATGCAGTGGTCCGTATCTTAAGGGGTACAAGGCAAGGAATCAAGAAAAATTTTTGAAAACAGCTTACCTTGTGGTAAAAGGTGATGGAAGTGGATCGCTGGGTGACTTGATGAGGCGGAAGGTCAGGTTGCAGGTAGTAATGATGTATGGCGGAAGCACTTGTAGATGGATGGGAGTAGACCGTAGGTATGGCGGAAGGAAAGAACGGCTGGAGTAATTGATGATTGGGATATAGAAGTAGGCTCATCTGCCCATGGTTGTTGATGCACCAGTGTTGGCTTCTTTTTGTAAAGAAGACGGAGGAAAGATGTAAGGGTGTTTTTGAGAGAGTTCATGGTGATTCGTGAGCAAGAGGAATGGCCATGCAATCACAAATTGAGGAGGTGGAATAGCTGGACGTCTCACTGGGTCGATGTACATGTGCAAATATTTGTAGGTTTTTGGAGGATGAAGAGGCTAAGGAAGCATCCGAAAACCTAAAGCAACTCCTGTAGCTTTAGCGCGGCACGGAGAGCAAGGCAAGTCCCCTTCTGCAGTTTTGGCGTTTGGGTTGATGCCGTGAAAGACTGGGATGAAAGTGGTGGCATTATCGAACTGCCAGACCGAATAGTTTGAAATTCTGGCCATGGCAGGAGTCTGAAGAGTTTGTCGCCAAACGGAGACGGGTGAGTCGCCAGAGGGTCGTGAGGTAGACTCAATAGATGCTGGTGGAGTGGAGGAAGGCCTGACAATAGGAGGTTGAGCTGTTGCGGAAGGGGAAGGTGACACGACCGGTTTGAAGGGAAGGAGGTGTAGATAATGACAAAAAGGTGAAAGAGACCCTTGGTAACGCCGGTGCGATGTGAAGGGGCAGGCAGAGGCGTCAAAGCATCGGTGCATGCCATATTGAGTGCTGGAAGCGGAGGAGTAAAAAATCTTAAGGTCGTAGCGGAAGGGTCGTCGAAGGGAGACAGCAGTGGAGATGGGGCTGCCCGATGTGAGATACGTGGAGACGGAGGTTGTGAAGCAGCGGAAGGACGTGCGGAAGGTGAAGTAGTGTTTGTTGAAGATGGGGCATTATGGAGTCGAAGCGTCCGTGAGCGGGCGCTATAATATGCCCTCCAAGGTGGTGAAGATAGAATTGGAGAGGGCCAATTATAGCGTGCCCGGAGGAGGGCGTAGTTGACCCGTGTAGATAGGTAGCGTTGTTCACAACCTCGAGTTCGTTGAAAAGCGCTTCATTTGTGGCTCGTAAAATAGCGTTGTCTGCCTGAAACTTATCCGAAAGAGCAGCCGCTTGGCAGAGGGCCCGTAGTTCGGTGAGAGAAGAGCGGAGGGCTGCGTATGGTTCCGAAAAATTTTCTGTAAACTGGAGGACGAAATCCACGTTAAAGTTTAGGTCTTCTAATTCACATATTGAGAGATATAACCCCCTGGTGAGGGCTTCCCGCAACATAGCCGCTGAGGGGAAGGCAGTAAGTGGATTCGGAGGAATAGTGTCATGTGTAGCTGACCGTTATTGCGGAGGAGGAAGCGAAAGTATAGGAACGTTGTGTAAAGTTGCCGGCTTGGAAACAGGCAGAGGCAAAGTGGCTGCATCGCTATGAGCGGGAGGAAGCGTGATATGCTGCCGAGGAGGTGCAAAGAGAAAACGAGGCATCTTGATATTTACTGACGTTGAGGAAGGTATACTAGTTTTCATAGAGCGAATGCCAGATGTGCTAGGAATAGCTGAGACTGCGTCTGTTGCAGGGTGTTGCGGCCGGAAGGGAGGATGCGGAAGGCGCTTATGTGAGTCTTCCGTCCGCTTTTGTGGGTGTTTCGTGGCAGGACTGGGACACTTGCCGATAACATCCGATGTTTCGGAGAGGCTGGAGGTGTTGTATGAAGTGATGCCTTCCGATTTAAGGGTATGGACGTGCGGGAACGTGCGAAGGCCCGATGTTCAGGTGGTAGTACGGCGTCGGAGGCGCATTTCTTGGCTGACCCCTGTATTGTCGAAGTGCCGGGAAGGTCTTGAGGTGCGGAGGAACGGGAAGCAAGCTTGGGTGAAGATCCTGTGGTCTTTGGGACGGCGGCGGCGGCTTCCTTTTGTCGACGTGGTCGATCTGCACGCTGCTTGGATAATTGTTGGTGCTTCCGTATAGTAATCCAATGAGGAGGTGAAATACTAACACATATTCTGCATTTTTTAGTCCAACCGTCGCATAAACGATAGCGTTGGCAGCTTGGATGCGGGTCGAACCGTTTCTTTGCAGAGAGACTACCAAATCCTGGGCATCTACAAAGTTTCGGAGAGGGAACATTAGGTATGGAGACTGGGTTGGATTGCGGAGGATCAACTTGTCCGTGGTCGGAATCAACGGATGGTCCGCCATGATGGAGATGTGCGAAAATGACGGTTACTGCAAGCGGGGAGTTTGAACGTTGACGGTTGTGACGTAGCGTGTCGTGCCATCTGGTGGTGGAAACGTAAAGGAGGCTGAAAGCGGCGGACAGTAGGCAATGGCCGTGCTTGCAGAGGGAGTCAGTCGAACGGAGCGTAGGGAAGATGGTGCGTCGTTGAGGGACGACGAAGTGTCGTGTGTTTTTTTGTTTGTTTGTTTTTTGTAGAAGACAGCGGAAACGGCAGGTGGACGCGGAGGCAAGTGAAGACCAGTGCAAATAGCCAAGCACAGTTCTGTCACGGAGGGCGGCAGGAAGAGGTAGGCGGAGGTGTCTGCCGAACTTGGAACAATTCCAGAGCTGATGAAAGGCGAGAAGCTTGAAGAAAGATGAGGGTAGAGGACGGGTGAAGGAGGAAGGACGTCGTAACCCAAGTCGCTTATAGTGTAAGCAGTATGTAAGGGCAGTGGTAGATCACTGTTTCCGGAAGGGGTAGAAACGGAAGAGCAGCATGAGGTGGTGACGGAGGGTCCAAAGTATAGGAAGGCAGGTCCGATAGCGGAAGAGTATGGTTAAGAAAGAGGCGAGGAAGGAGGTGACAAGTCCTTTGTGCAAGAAGGCCGGACGGGCGCAGTGATTGGTAGATCAGTGATGGGCGGTGCTGCAAAGGATGGTAGTGCTGAAACAGGTATGGTACCTTTCACGGTTACAGGCTGATGTCGGAGCGTCGGAGGAAAATGTGGTGTTAAGGAGAGAAAATCCGGAGACAGTGGCTCGAGAACAGTAAATTGAACAACATAGTATTGGTCCTCATCGCAGAGCAGGTTGAACGTGTGAACTGAGGAAGCGGAGGGCCCAAAGGCCGGAAGCAGAGGATGATCTGCGGAGGGCAGGATCGGGTTCAGAATTGGTCTGTTGAATGTTGGAAAAGGACGTGGAAGCCGTAGAGAATCCGTAGCGGAGAAGGCTGGAGATGAACGGGGTTCTGCGCCAAGAGGAACCTTAACCGGAAGTGATGGTAGTAGCAGAGGCGGAAAGGAAGAAGTTGGTGTGGAAGGTGCGGAAGAGGCCTCCGGGGCGGAGGTTGTAAAAGAAGATCCAAACGTCGGAA
>JAHWFP010121319.1:0-11416 GCA_023313725.1 Lithobius niger
ATTAGCGGGGCAAATTGCCTTTGTGATCTGCCACACTATCGTTTGCCATACGGTTATTTCACATTTTTTCACCTTTTATTACATTTTATTTCTTTTAATTTCTTTTTATGTGATGTGCTTTCTTTTTGTGTGTTTTGTTTCTTTTTCTATTTTTACAGTGCTGCGACTCCTTGAGCATGGGGTTGCACGTTGGTGCAAACGATAATTTAGAATTCGTGTCTGCGCTGGCGTGTGAAAGGTGCCAGCGATGTGTGATATGCGGTGCCTGAGAGGAGGTAAGCTTTAAATTGTTTTTTTTGTCTAGGGATCTAGAGGTGACGTAGTCTGTCAAAGTCCGATCTCTTCTTAGTTCGTTCACACGCTTCTTGAATGGACAGCTCAACTGAAAATAATAACGTGATTGGTCTCTTAGCTAAATGGAATTTAAAACAATAATGTATGAATCTGTCGTTCTGGTGCAGATAGTCATTCAGCCATGTTCGCCTTTGTGGCAAATGTTGCGTTTGCGATTGTTTTCGGGGCGGCTTGTGGGACCGTGTTTTACACGGTCTTAAACAAGTTCGCCCCGTGGAATCCTTCGGAGGAGCCTGTACTTCGAGGTGGTGGTGGTGGTGGTGGCGGTGGTGAGGGTGGTGGAGGAAATGTTTACCGTAGAATTGGAAACGAACCACCACCAGGATATGAGATTCCAATGACGACTTTTCGTACTACGCCACCACCACCCTTACCGACACGGGATCCTCCCGTAATTGGGAGAATGCCGTCCTTTGTTTTGCCTCCACCTCCTCCACTATTGGAAGATGGAGGTGATGGTGAAACAACATTTAGTTTTCCACCTCCTCCGCCGACAGCGAGAAAAACAGTAAGATTCTCGTCGGTTATACGGACGACCAGGGCTTCTTTGAGGCCCATTCCACCTACTAGTGGTGATGTCGAATGTAAGTAGTTACTATTGTATTGTCTTAATAATGATAATTTTAAATTATTATGTTAAATTTCTGGAATTTTTTTTTTCTTTTTAGAACTCTGTCAAAAATAGTGAAACTTTTTTTCATTCTGTAAGTTGTTTTGTTCGTGTTATTTTATGCATGCTTTGTTTTGTTTTCATGTATTGAATCATGTTTTTTTGTTCTTTTTTTTTCTTCTTAGGATTGGAGAACGAAGAATTGTGCTGTCGCTTTTGCTTGTTTTTTTTAATAAAATGAAACAAAGTGAACTGTACGGCGACGAAGAATGCATCTAATAATATTTAGTGTTATATGTTTATCGTTTCTTTTTAAGCAATAATGAAGCAACTTATTGCTTAGTTAAGAAACGAAAACATATAATACATTAAAAATATTTAAAGATGCATTTTTTGTCTTTGTACAGCACTATGCAAGGGGTAAAATTTGCCCCACAGATCCTATATCCCCTCCCTCCCCCTTTCCAACATATGAATTACTACAACACATATGCAGTAAATTAACTTTACAAAATTTATTATTTTCAAAATTTGCAAGTACAAAACATTGCTTTATCTCTCAAAAATTTAAAATCTATTTTTTTAATTGCGTGCCTGAACCATTTTATTTTGGTTTATTTTCTTAAATATTTTTCAAACTTTAAAAGATGGTTCAGAAAGGTGGTTCGGCACCTTCAGAAGCTGCCGAGCTCGCTCCTTTAATTATATAACTTATTGCCCGCGCGAAACAAAACTCTGTCTAGCTTACAGATAGAATTCCTGATATGGAATTCTATCTTTTAGGGAAATTTTTGGTTTTGACCCCAAATCCACGCCAATTTTTTTTTTAACTTCAGACTTAGAATATTTTTGCTAGATACTGGGTCTGTAGAGCAACAAATCATGCTTTGTGTAATGATAGCCTTGTGTTCAGTGTTGGGCACAGCCTGTAATTAGAGCTCGTAAACACGAGGCTATAAAAAACACGTTTGAAACGAGAGTTGCCTTCGGGGTGTTTACGTTCTATTGCGTGTGAAGTTTTATGATGTTGTTTTGAGAAGCAATTATGGCTTGACAGACAGACAGCGCAGCGGTCGTCGCAGGTATCGAGAACGTTAAAGGAATATTTCGGGTAGTGAATATGGTTGATCACCGAAAGAACGATAAACTTTTGTTGTACCAGGAGTCTCAACCACTTTGACTACTTTCTTGTGTTTTCGATATGTTGAAGGGGTAAAGGGGGTAAATAGGGGTAAATGAGGGTAAATGAGGGTAAAGGGGGTAATTATGACGTCATCAGTTACAATATGCTAATTAGTGACGTCATTTCCGGTTTTTGACGTCATTTCCTGTTTGTGACGTCACTTCCGGTTTGTGACGTCATTTCCGGTTGTGACGTCATAATCCAAGATGGCGGCCAACCGGAAGTGTTCTCGTATGGTACATTTTATTACTACTGATGGTGCTAGCACTTTGGTGTTCCCTTCGTATTCACCACCACGGCTGAGAGCTCTTAACTCGGAGGGCTATTCGACAGGTAATAATTTTCTTAAGTAATATTTCTTTTCCTTCCTTTCTCTAAAATCACGCTAAAAAAAAAATTATTTTCTTTCTTTCCTTTCTTTTAGAAACTACATCAAATGAAAGTGATAACGTAGCCAACATCGTTGAACATGAAGGTTCAGATTAAGTATGCCTATGGCGCAATTATTGTAACTAGCGTAGCTTAGCAGTTAATCTAAAATTGTAGTAACTAGTTTAAGAATCAGAATTAATTAAAAGGAAGCTAATCATTAGCTTAATATTCTACTGTATCATTTTCCCACCTTTTTCTTCATTTAAGTGTTTTAAGTTGTCGGAATGATGATAGTATTTATCGAGCACACCCGTTTCTGTATTTTCTAACTGATAAGTTACTGGGTTAACAACTCTTACTACTCGGAACCTACCCTCGTATTTAGGAAACATTTTCTTACCTATGAAACGACTCTTTTCACTTCTATGATGACTGCGTAGCAAAACTAAATCACCCACTTTAAAACTTTTTCTAGTTCTTATTTTATTTAGTTTACTAGTACGATGTTCTCGCTCTGACTGTCTGCGAGCAAGCATTTTTCGTACAGCGCGCCGCCAACGCGCCGTTGTGTTTAAGACGGCTATCCCCAAATCTACGTCACTAGGGATTGCTTTAGGGATTGGCGTTTCGGGTTGGTTGAATTCATACCCGTGCAATAAAAAACTTGGTGTAAACCCTGTCGTGGTATTGACATTAGAATTTAGCACGATCTGAATTTGTTTCAACCCATCTGGCCAATTCCTATGAGACCTATTTTCAGTGTTAACATACATTGCCAGTAGTTTAGTCAATTCTCGGTTAATACGCTCACTGTAGTTACTTTGGGGGTGCCAAACTGAAATAAATTTAGGTTTAATTCCCCACTGTTTACATACACTGTTTAGCAAATTACCACGAAAATAATTGCTATTGTCAAAGACTAAGGAACGTGGTATATTGTGGTGAGCGAATACGTCATTTATGAGTGCTTTTGCTATGGACGGACCGTCTGCCTTTTTCAATGGTACTAGCTCCACCCATCGGGAAAACATGTCAACGGCTACGAGAATAAAAGCATAGCCTTCCTTAGAACGAACTAGCGGGCCTTTGATGTCCGCCATTACCGTATCAAATCTGGACTGCTCTTCAGAAACTAACATCGGAGCCTTACGCCCTTGATTTGCTTTATGTTGCTGACAAACTTTGCATGTGCGAATATATCTTACAACACTTTTACTTGCACCAGGCCATGTGTACACTCTGTACAGCCTTTTCAAAGTGCGATATACTCCTAAGTGACCACCTAACGTCACATCATGCAACATTACCATAATATTCTTACGTAATGCTTTAGGTACAAGTATTTTTAGGTTAGGCTGATCCAAAACATTTTTATTTACGTCTACGTAAATAACATCATCCGTGACCACAGCTTTGTTTTCATAGCGTTTGACGAATTTGCGCATAGCCGCTGACTCAAACACGACTTGCCCCTTCTCACCCTTTAATGTTAGCAGCAAGGCATGAGTAAAGGGATCGGTTCGCGTAGCTTCTGCTATCTGCTCAATCGTTAACTGCTCTACATCAATTTGGTTGCACAAGCAGTCGTTGTTAAACAACAAATATGGTTGTTGTGTTCGTTCGTCAATTGCGGGTAGGAGAATTGGATTACTAATTGGTCGGTAATCCTTTTCATCTTCCCTCATGCGAGATAAAATATCTGCGACTCGATTAGATTTTCCAGAAATAAAACAAAGTGTAGCGTCAAGCTGTGATAAATCAACCAACCAACGGGCCATACGGCCTACGGGATTACTACATTTAGACAGGATTACCAAGGATTTACTATCGGTGTGACATAATATTTTCCCACCTTCTAAATATCTACGCCACTTTTTAAGTGAATAGCAAATCGCTAGGAGTTCCTTTTCACAGACTCCTAATCTAACTTCACCAGGTGTAAGACGACGAGAAATCATGTCGATTGTCCTTAGCTTATTAGTTAAAGGGTCACGCTGACACAAGACCGAACCAATTGAGCCGAAGGACGCATCGGACCACATTTCCCATGGCAAACTGTAGTCTGGACTCGCAAGAATCGGTGCGGTAAGTAACGAATTCTTGAGAGTTTGAAATGCATTTTCTTGTTTATCTGTCCAAAAGAACTTCGGTTCCTTACCCTTTAGTACCAGCAAAAGATCGTTAATCTTATAATGGTAATAAGGAATGAAGCGTCTGAACCAATTTCCTAAGCCTAACAGCCTACGCAAGGATTTAATTGAAGTTGGGCGCGGCCATTGCTCTAAAACTTCCCTTTTTTTAGTTTGTGGCCTAACGCCTTCAGTGGTTACCCTATATCCAAGCAAATCTAACTCCTCAGCACAAAAGTTAGTCTTGTTAAGGTTAATATGCAAACCACCCTCTGACATGACCTTGAGACAACCTTCCAAGGCAGCGTAGTGTTCTTCCCATGTTACATTAATTGCACTAATGTCATCAAAAAAAACTTCTACGCCCTTTTCCCTTACAGGCTCAAATAATCTCGTCATGAAACCACAGAATGCAGCTGGGGCGTTTCTAAGTCCAAATTGGAGCCTAAAAGGCTTATAAGCACCAAATGGGGTCACGAACGCCGCACGTTCTCTAGCACGTTCTGTTAATTGCATGTGCCAGTATGCATCCTTCGCGTCTATAGCTGAGAAAAATTTACAATTTTTTCCCCTAGACACAAGTTTCTCTATGTTAGGTGTTGGAAAGGTTTGAGGCTTAGTGATTTTATTAACAGGGACGTAATTTACCACGAGACGAGTTTGGTTTCCTTTCCTAGGTACAATAAAAGCACTAGAGCTCCAAGTTACTTCTGTAGCCTCAATAATTCCTGATCGTAACATATTTTCAATATGCATACGCATTTGCATTTCTTTAAAATGAGATTGTGGAAACGGTTTTTGCGTTATTGGTGGATGATCCCCTGTATCAATGTCGAAAAAGCAGTCAATTTTTCCTACTCTTGAACTAAAAACATGACGATATTTTAGCAAAAGCTGGAAAAGCTCTTCTTTTTGCTTATCATTTAAAACTTTGCTCTCGTATGCTTTAGCTCGAATTTCATCCACTGTAGCACAAAATTCGTCTATCACAAATTTGTCATCATCGACTGTCATATTCATGTTATCTAGACTGGCCCTACGTTTAAGTTTATAAACTTCGTTAGGTTTATCTAACCAATACCATGTGTTCTCAGTAAAATTTGGTTGCAAACCAGTTCTTGCTTGAAAATTAATACCCAAAATAACTGGTTGAATAGTGTTTGGCATTAAAATAAGAGGGAACGAGTGGGTTCTGCCTTGAATTTGGAAGGTAGCGTCAATGTAACCTGGGCACTCTACATAGCGCCGATCAGCTACACGAATTCTATAGATTTTCGGAACAAATTCAAAACCCATGTTCACTAAATCTTCTTTTAATGACAAATCTACATAACTAAGTGTACTTCCACTATCCAAAATAGCTTCCGCACTTTCTTTTCTAAAGTTCAAGGTAAAATATGCACATGGTGCTGATTCTGGGCTTTTAGATCTATGTTTAGCGCCATTAGTGAATGGACGATTACGCGGAGGTAAGCCTACACCAGGCGTCCGACTTCCGTCTGGCTGGCTTACTCGTTTTTTGGATTAAATTCCGCGGCACAAGGATTAAATTCACTACTGTTAACCTGCGCTGCTTGACCTGACTTATAGTAAGTTTTATTCGACTTATTTGAGTTATTCCTATCATCATGAGTTTGATCACTGTTTCTACCTTCACTACGACCACGCCATGCATTACGCTTTGCGCTGCGCTCTTGACCTTGACCTTGGCTGACAGATGCGTTCGTTTGTTTTTCATGCTCGGCTCTCTTAGGACAAAATCGCTTCGACCAACCTAAATTACCGCACACAACACATGAATATTTTGCGTTAAATTTAGGCATAGAAACACTGTTATTTTTACCATTTGACACACTTTTAATCTTAGCATTACCGCTACTATTACCGTTAACAGGTTTCGTACGACTAACGATCTTTGCATTAAGATTTTCAAGAAAAACACCTTGCATCCTGAATTCAGACAAAGTTGCATATCTAGTTGGTACCATTTGTGACTGATAAGTAGTATTCAACTTTTCTAAAATAGCAGAAATAATTTCTTGCGTATCAAGTTTTTCTCCAGAACATTCTACAATACGCATGCATTTCTCAAAATATTTGGTGAAGCTTTCGTTAGGCTGCATCTGCTGACTACGAATTTTATTTAAAATGCTGTAGCCCTGTGAACGAACTTGAAAGGTACTTAAAAACTTAGTTTTAAAATCTAACCAATCAACAAAAGGTTTTGCAGACAAAAACCAACGAGCCGCTTCACCAGACAACCATGATGGGACAGTTTTATGTACAAATTCTAATTCATCTAATTCTCTAATCTTAAGCAAATATTCCAGTTTCTCAATGAAAGCTGCAGGAAAAATTTTGTCATAAGATCCGTTAAATTCTTCCACTGTAATGGCTTGAATTTTCGGCAAAGGAATTCCAAGATTTGTTGAATTTTTAGCGTTTGCATTCGCATTCGCTTTTAAATTCAACTGATTACCTGAATTATTACTATTAACACTAGCTAAAACAAAGTTTTGCATTATGTCAAGTAACAAATTCATTTTTCTTTCTGTAGTATCAATAGGTTGAATAGAACTATCAATAAGGTTAGTCATAGAAGTTGACGCATTTACTGGATTATTAATCCAAGTTTTAGGAATAGTACCTGTTAAAACTGGATCATTACTTAACCTTATTCTATCTGACCTGAATTTTGTGAGCTGCTCTAACGGAATTCGAACACTTTCACGCTCACCAAATTCGTTCATAAAACATACTGTTTCCACATTTTCAGTTTGCTGTGAAGTATGTATGAAAACTGGATTTTCTTGTCGTTCTTCGGAATTTCCAGGATCATGATGATCTTCATTACTGGAAGTAACACTGTTTGCACCGTTCGTCACGATGTGGCCATCAATTTCGCCTTGCACTCGCGTTGTTTGCTGTGGATCTTCGCGAAATTGTTCGTCCAACTGTTGTCGTACACGTTCACACAAATTTTCTTCATTTCTACGACGTTGAAGTATAGCAAAACGTTGCGCTGGGGTTAAAAAACCACGGCCCAAACTTGGTGAAAACATGTCACTAGGTAATTCAAACTCATTCTGAATATCGGTAGTCATAATCGGGATTCTTCCAATAGCATTGGGATTTGACACTGGTTCAACAAGATTAGGATTACTTCTAGTAGATCTAGACATTCACTCGTTGAAAAATAATTTTTAAAAGTTCACCGACCTCTTCTGGTTTCCTAAAATACGATCGAGGGAGAATTTGGTAGGTTGCAAGTCTTGACGTTCTGATGTTATTCAAAAGAAAATGAATAAACACCAAAATAAAAGTTGGGCTAAAACGATGGAAAATAAAAAACCAGCGAAAACACTGTTCCTCTCTAAGTTGGAAATTATTACTCTTGCTAAGCTAATTGAAAATAGCACACTAGGCTTATCGAAGCACAAGAAGCTGATGATGAACAAGCCTATGCAGTTTGAAGAAAAGTACAGTTCAGCCAGCACAGATGAAGAAAATATTTTTTTAAAATCTCGATGGAAAATTGTAGTAATGGTAAGCACAGTCAAACAAATTCTATAAATTTGTAGAAAAATAAGCACAGTTCCCTAGCACTACTAAACTTGCACGATGGAATAGCAAACGCAATAGTATATTGCAAACACAGTTCAAAAATAAAATATTTAAACTTGTCACAGTAGGCTAGTAACTATTAGGCTTAAACTAGGCACAGTTCTTTTATGCTTACCAAGCTGAAGCTGAAGCTGTAGAACAGTAGGCCTGAAGTAGGCCTACCAGCTGATGATGTTCCAATTAGGGTCCAATTAGGCTTAGGCCGATGCACCACTTGCTACGGGGGGCGGATGCACCACTTGGTATGGGTATGAAGAAGGCAGTCCAAGTCCTCACCCAAATAACCAGACTCGTTAGGGTTGAAGTAGGTTTATTCAGGTCCACGCGGGCAGTACAGTGGTTCAGTAGCTCAGGAGGCTTAGAAGGCTTCAGCACCCCAGTAGTGTAGAGGAGAGGAGAGAAGTGTTGCTGGGTTGGAGCCCAGAGGTGAACTGGCTAGCTAAGGCCAGGAGTGTTGCTTAAGTAGCAGCCCCAGTACCAGGATGTAACACAAGGTGTCCCCACAGCACTTCACCCTCTCACCCACACTACCATGGCTCCACCTACGTACAGGTGTAATGTACAGACTATCATACAACCATAGTTATAACATCTGGATATGAACCATACATAGCTTTGCCCAATTACATAATAAAGGTGCACTAGCACTACTTAGCGTATAATATGAGCACACTAAGCATCTTAGGGTGTGACTAACATCTTAAGGTTACTCTACAATAGCTCAAGGGAGCATTAGGCTCAATATCACTGGCAACAGGGGTCCTAACATACCAAATAATGGCATGATAATTAATGCCGTACCAAGGAGTAGGGACATGTAAAGACGGAAAAGATAGGCCTGTTTTGAGTTTCACTCAATTGAATATTGGGAAATAGGCCTTTAATTTGTATTATTGGCTACGGATTGAATATTTACATGTTTGCAACGTGAATAGGCTCTTGTTAAAGCTTGATACGTGGCTTTGGATAATGCAGAAAGCATTACTATTAAATTTATAAGCTTTAACTGAAAACTGCAGTGTTACGCACCACAACTAGTTTTGGCTGGGGGGGGGGGAATTCAGGATTCGAAATTTTTGCACAGTTTGACTTACGGAATTGCTTGGAAACAGATCTTTTTAAGAATTCTTTTAGGTTTAATAGTATATCAAGCTATCAGTAGCATTTGGTTGGGTCCAGTCGGGCTGAGAGGAGAACTGAAACAAACATATATACACTAAAATTCGTGTCCGGTAGAATGCCGATGTCTAATTACTTGGACTAACGGCAGCGTTTCTGGGGGCAAATGATTATTATAAAAAGGCTAAATAAATGAATAAATAGTCTAGCTTAGTTGTATGCTAAAACGCATGAAGTTAATTTGGAGGTTTAACCTTAAAGTTAAAGGACTATGTTTGATCTAAGTGGAAATTTTTCATAGTAGTTGCGATCATTCAAACACAATAAAAAATATCACACATCAAATTGTTGTCTGTAAAATCCTCGAGGTTCAGTACCTTCGCAGAGGAAGCTCCTCCTAAAACGCACTAAGCTAGTGTTTGGGGCTTTATGCCAGAAAATAGAAGGTATAAAATCAAATACAAAAATACAGGATTCAACAATGGCGGCCATGATGAAGTAAAGCGCTGCTGGTGGTTTTGGTCGATCTTCAAATGTAGATTTGAGAGTCTTTCAGATGGAAAGTCCGGATTTGGGCTTCCGCAAGAGTCTTGTATTTGGACAGGCTATTGATATTGAAAATTTGGGCCGATTCGGTTCATTATTTAAAAAACGGCCAGATTGTCCTAATCGAGGCATTTTGGGTGCTCAAGAAAAATTTTTCAAATTTTTGGAAAAACAGGCATTTTTCGGTGGCGCTCGTTTACACTCTGTATAGTTAATACTTTTTAATAAATTTTTTCAATGAAATTTTTTAAAAATTGTTGCAGGGCAGTGGGCTATGAGTATCATATAAGATAGGTCTCTCCTTGCCTAAGCAAACACTTAAGGGGGGGGGGATATGTAACATGCGTAACATGAAATACAAGATGCGCTGCATGGCCAACACCATGCAGTGTACCTTGCTATTACGTGAAGTGGCTGTGCGCCCTCTCAATTGCCACCTCGTGCGCCAGTTGGCAGAGCGCCAGCTCCTTTGTATAAAGGGTGCCTGCTGGCTAAACCAGCAGGAACCGGACCAATGCAGTACGCCGTCACGTGATGCAAACCCTGAGGCTAGATCTATTGTTCGCGATCGTATAAATACTGATCTGCAGCACTCGATCGAGGACTTGTTGGGGAGAGGTCGAACGAAACGGTTGGACCTCTCTGGACTTAAGGGTCAGTACGAGATTGTCTTGAACTGATGCCTAATATGTGATGCTCTGTGCTTGGTCCCCTAGCCTAGCATTAAGAAATAAATTGGAATTGAGTACTTGTACCTGAAACCGATCGTCTATTCCCTGAGCACTTACAATGTGATTTCATTATGCAATACATTGTCGTGTAACAATATAGCGACTGAGTTTAAGAATAGAGGCAGGGCACACTTAAGATCGTCATCCAAGCTCAGCGCAAGGGAATCACGATGCTGGGTCATCAGTCCCAGCATCAGGTCGTCCAATATTGACGTCGGTAGGAGCTAAGGCAGGATGAGTCACTACAGAATGCCCCCCCCCCCCCCTCCCTGAGACAAAAGTGCAGCAGCTCCGTATGATGCTGAAGTATTCTTAAACTTGCTTTCTCCAAACTTGTACTTTTGAAATGGTAGAACAGGCTCAGGACCCAAAAATAAAGACATGGAAAAAAAAAGAAAATACACAATATTACACTTTGAACCTCATAATGAAGTCGATCCCGGTAAAAGGAAACGGGCTCAAAAGCTCTAACTTATTAGTTGGCCAGCCCTAAATGTGGCGAGGGACAACTGTAAGACCTTACAATTAAACTTGCAATCTAATTCCGTCCACTTAGATCCCGGAAACCATTGGTACGGAGAAACCCTTCCCAAAATCTAGGATTTTTAATAAATCAGACAGCGTTTATATTGAGGTTGTCAAACAGCCAGTGAGCTTAAGGGTTGACGGACATTTTTTATTTAAAATAGTGACTTGAGTTGTTATGATACTCGTTAATGCACACGTCCGTCACGACTCAAAGTTCAGT
>JAHWFP010121325.1:0-11680 GCA_023313725.1 Lithobius niger
AAGGTAACAAAAGGCACCTTCCTCCAGATTGACAAAAACCGGAAGTGGCGTCCCCACTTTTCATCATAAGACCGGAAGCGCATCATTACCCCCACTTTGATCACGTGACCGGCATTGACATCACAGGAGGAAGTAAAAAATACTTTCCCACCCTCCTCCAGATCGATGAAAACCGGAAAACAGATAGTAAAAACCATTTTTCCACCCTCCTCCAGATTGACGAAAAATGGAAGCCACGCCATTACCCCCCACTTTTCATCAGGTGACCGGAAGTGCATTATTACCTCCACTTTTATTAGGTGACCGGAAGTGGGGGGTATATATGTAACCGAATATCGTATTTTACCACTACTGATCAGCCGACATATGGGGAATGTTAGAAATAATGCTATCGTTAATAGCATTGCAGTCCATTGCACGGAAAGGCAGCATGATGTTGAGTGGGGTAAATCGGTGACACTGATTAAATCAAACTCGAAATGGGACAACCATTTAAGATGCCTTGAATCCATTGCGATTAAGATGCACGAAAACAGGCAGATCCCGCTTATGAATGTGCAAGGCCCATCATTTTCTAATATTAAAAACCTGATTGGGAAAGACTTGCAAGGGAAGCTCGAAGTTGAATGGAAGATTGCATGTAAAGAACGGCCCGAGTGATACAGTGGGCAAGGGTGAACCAATTGACTGAATAGAGCAGACAGCGGCAGTTTCGAATTCGAACTGTGTATTGGACTGAAAAACGAAATGTAAACAGAGTTCAAACTTACCTTTAAGGTGCTAAAGTTAGTAGTTGAAAATTTGCAGTTAGTAGACTTTCTTCGTTGTGAAAATGTGAGTTTTTGTGAGTCTCGTGTGACATTTTTCAATCGTTGTGGTGTTTCATAGTAAGATGAATAACGGTGTTCTTACAATTTGTTTCCCTCCAAACTGTGCCAGCGTACGAATACTCGTCGTCGCTAATATGCGTATTAGTTGAATCTGAATAAAAAGCTTCTTTGGATGGTAATTGAGTCTCATTAAATTTGGAAAATGATTCACAGTAGGTATAAGGATATACACCCATTCTGGTCAACAAAGCGTGAGTTTCTGGAAAAATTTTCCTCATTACAGGAAAATCGGTTAAGTTTCCTACCAAAGTACTCAATGAAGCAGACAAGAATTGAAAACTGTCTAAAAACCTGTAATTTCCAACTTGTATCGAGGTGAACCTTTCTGTATTTTGCGGAATGACGGAAATGTTCTTATCTTTAAAATAAGATAAACTTTTTATTACGAGATGCCCGTCGTAGCATTTTAAATTACGACAGAATATGGGTAAAAAGCTCTTAAACCTATACTGTAAATTACACGCATTGTGAGCTGCACCTCTATATTTACGCTCAAATGACAATGGTCACGTACCCTGATGTCACCAACATCGAACAAATTACCACAAATATGACAATGAGTCGCGCTAGCATAATCTAACAACCAAGTATTTTCAGGTACCAAAGGCAGCATTCGTCCTTTAATCTCTTCAATTTCATCATAAACCACTTCTAAATGAGTAAAAAAGTCTTCCATGCAATTTTCACCTCGAAATACCCTATGAGTGTAAACGCTACCATCGTGCGAAACCAGAACGTAAGAATAACCGCTCGGTTGGTGTAAACTCGTTTTGTGAGTAAAAGAGGACGAATAATCCGGCTTACACGAACTTATTTTAGAAAGTATCGATTCAAAATCTAGATACATCACGTACGGAACCGGTAATTGTTTGTCGTACCTCGTAAACTCCATGTACGGTTTCTCAGTAGGCATTTTGATTTGTTGAGGCTCAAACGTCCTGCACAAT
Organism: Lithobius niger; assembly: GCA_023313725.1. Taxonomy (NCBI): domain Eukaryota; kingdom Metazoa; phylum Arthropoda; class Chilopoda; order Lithobiomorpha; family Lithobiidae; genus Lithobius; species Lithobius niger. The sequence goes on from JAHWFP010121325.1 coordinate 1,838, forward strand.
TTAAGGTGATCAACCAAAGCAGCGTCGGAACGGAAGTACGAGAAACAATAGTGACATACATATTTCTTATCGTTTGTATGCACCAATCTATTGAAATTCTTAATCCAACAGTAATGATTACCGTTAACCAACAATAGTTTAACTTCCCGACAATTGGTTCGTTTACTCAAATAAATCGGAAAGACATTTTTGTCTTCGTACCCATACAATAAAATGCACAAGTTATTCCGTGATTCAAATTTCGTAATCTCACTTACAGGTGTAGGAAAGGAAAGCTCGCTAAAATCCAACCATTTGACACATTTACGATAATAGCTTACTCTATTGATGTTATCATTCGTGGGATACAGCCCAGCCAGGACACTGTACATGAAACACTTATTGTCATCTCACAAAACGTTCACTACAGCATGATTATCTCACAAAAATTTGTCAAGTACTACATTTCCGCACCCACCGCTTAAAGGTACATACCTTCCCACATGAACGTCACAGCCGTCTATCCTAAAAACCACCCAACCCGAACCGTGATTCTGAAAAGTGTCCAATTGATCAAGAATTTTACCAATGACACTAAGTAATTCAGCATCAATAAAATCAGAAGACAACAGTCGATGCGCACCACTGCACAAATAGATGGGCATTCGTTCAGTTTCTCCATCAAAACGTATTTTTTCCAAAACAACGCTAATGCAGAGCAGAAATTTATATTGTCCCATGTCGAGTAGAGAGGAGAACAAAGTCAAAAGGTGACGTCTCACACCCTCCAAACAGTCACGAACGTCACGCGTATCGCTGGACAACGTATACGCAAACCTTTTAAAGTACGACTTAAACGCCGACGCTTCTTCACATAACACTGGTGGCTCCGGTGGTCAGGTGGTGTGAGCCTTGATGCTGTGATGAAGGAAAGCATCATGTGTCGGGAATGTATGCCGGCAGACGGGGCACGTGACGAGGTGTAGCCTAGAGTGTCGTCTTAGGTTGATGTCGTTCGCGAAGGACCTATGAAATACGTCATAAACGTGATTTCGGTTGTGGAAAGCCCTCGCGTGACATGCCAGGAGCGCCCTCGTCCCGTACGTCTGCCCGCACTGCCCACACGTGAACATCAGTACTACACCTGGAGAATAAAAAGAAAAATACTCAATAAATAAAAATTAAACAAATTTATTTAACATAAAAATAAACAGTTACACTATGAGCTTATTAACATAATCGTAAACAAATCGTTCTACATCAGGTTTAACACTTAAAAAATCAATAATTTGAAGAGGGGAAGTCCCTTCGCAACGTTTTAAGATATAATAAATACAAAAATGACCACAAGTTTTCGTGTTAAAATCTTGAAGCTTTACAGTATTGTACCACCACCTATTTCCAGTACACCTCTTCTTTAAATGTTCGAGCAAAGTACTTGCAAGAGGTAACAATCCAAAACTATCAAAGTACTCACAGTCACCCAAAATCACCCAATGACTGCCAGGCTTGTCACATTTGTCGAGATTAATAACTCACCAACCCTTTCCATCCGGAATATGATTAGAAGGGAACACACCTTGAAACTCACTACACAACGGACGCAATATATGTCTATTTGTTTCGTATTCATTCTGTAGAGAGTACGTTCCGTTTTTCGTCAATTTCCAACAAAGCTTCTTTTACACCCAAAAACACAACCGTGACGTTTTGAGCCAAGTCAGTAGACAATTTCAAGTCGACACGAACGATGCCATTGTTAACTAAACACACGTGAGTAGGGCCGTTCGAGTTTCCGTCGGCTGTCAAATCGAAGCAAAACAATGTCTTACCAGTCGACTTGTAATCGGCGTAAGAAATGTCCAAACCAGTATTGTGGTACTGTATTCCTAGTCCTTCGTACAGCGACATGTAAGCTTGCACATATTTATTATTGTCAAAATCACAAGTTAGAGGTTTCGAGTTGTGCATCACCCCGTCGACCGACAACGCTAACGAAGTCAAACCAAAATGTTCGAAGAAAAACGGGTCGTTTGAATAAACCCCATCGAAGGCTGCGTGTTTAACTAATCGTATAGTAACTCAACTCGGAACGTCATCGTTGAAAATATTGTCGATCGTCGCGCTGCGTGCACCTTGCAATAAAGTGTGACTCTTAAAATCAGTTTTTCTGTAAGGTTATTTTGCCGAGGAAACTGTACTGAGCGTTCTGGCGTGAGCTAGTAGAATAGAGGGGGAAGGGGTAACCTTGCGAATATAGAGGACCACATCTAATGGAACGATGACGGGCGAGAGGGCGGCGGTTATACCTGCGGCGTTTAAATACATGCAGAATTCTGCTCGTTGAGGCACGAATCTGAATTTCAGTTCTGTATTATTTAGCAGAAGTCGTGACTGGTTTACTAAATCGTGACTGACTTGTCCTATGAGGTCGATATCAGCCCCACTCGCCGTTCTGTTCTGTCGCATAGCATAGGGTGCAAAAAGTGAGGATTCTAACTGCGTCTTTTTTGCTTCACTACCGTAACTCAAAACAGTCTTCATGAAAGCTTTGTATCCGTAATGGTCGTTGGCAACAGTAGCCAGTTTACCGTTCAGACTGATGTCAACTTAAGAAAAAAGTCCATGCAACAACAAATCGACGGGCCCCATCAGTTTACTTTCGTCCGCTGTATAGGCCGAACCATCGCTCGATTTTACAACTTTTACACGCATGTAAATTAACGTTTGTGGTGTATCGATGTAATCGTCGGATCCCGGAACCAAAAAATCGATTACTTGATTAGCTCCTATCGTAGCGACAGGTCTATACTCTACCATTTTAGTTTTTTGAACCGATAACTGAACGGGGCTGACGCTGAACAAATCTAAATTATTCAGCAGACACTCGCACGAATTTGGGTGAAGGTACACCATACTGACCCACTTGACGTAAAATGACACCGAAGAGGGAAGGACGGGTAGTTATACAGGCAGGCCTAATCTAGAACGGTTTTAGGCTTCGATGCTTTCTTTTTTCGTTTTTTACAACACTTAGATTCAGTTTTTGAAGCTTTTTTTTACGTTTACGACCACTCCCTCGTTGTTGCAATATTCGTCCAACATCGCTCATGACATCACGTCCAGCTTCCGTAAACCTGTCACGCGAAGCATCTTTCCACGATTTGCCTCCCAACACGTCGGAGCCTATACCGACGCCAGTAGAGAGAGCCGTTCGTCCTGGAAAACTGCCTATCCCCTTTAAAAATGGCATAGCCATTCTTCCCAAGCTACACAAAATTGAACCCAATCCGTTTCCGGTCTGAGCTCCGTGACGTCCGTAGTACACGGGTATACCCCCACCCGCCTGGTCTTGGTAGTACTGTGTGTAAGGACACGTGCCTCTCATGATGTACGATCGATGTGTGCGGGTGAGTGGGGGAGCGCGAGCTTACTTATAGTCTACGAAAGGCTTTTTTTTTTACGAAGGTGCAAGACAACCACCGTCCTCCCATAATCACCAAATTGTATAGGCCTCCCAGAATTATCAGCTAACAAAATTTCAATAAATTGAAAACTTTCTTTTTGAATAGGAAAATTGTACAACCTATTAAACTCAATGCTGCAAAATTCTCCCGGTTGACCACGAATCAGTACGATTCTTTGTAGTCACCCACGTGATTAGCTTGGATTAGATCTATATACACGTATATACTGTCCACGGGAGTATTAGTTGTTTCTATGACTAGCACCAAAGTTTCAACGGAGTGCTCCACAACATCTGGAAGCATTTCAAATTTTGGGAAGCCAAAACGAGAAGCTAATTTAGGACCAAAATAAAGCCCGGCGTACATTTCTTCGCCTTTGTAATTACGAATATTAAACGTGTGAGTACTTTCGTCGTACAAGATGCACGGGTCCTCGGAAGTCTTCATATGATTGCCGTCGGGCAATTGTTTTTTTTAAGTCTTGAATGTCGAGATTGATACGGTTCATTAATTCCTTGTAACTAGAGTATCGTTTCGTGCCCTTAGTTGAAGGTACAATTGCGGTGCTTTCGATAGGACTCAAATGGCCTCCCTCTAACAATCTTTCCTTCCTTTCCGTAAAGCTGTACTCCAAGTACCGTGCTTCCTCGTCAGCACTCTTTAAAATAATTACAGATCTTGATTTATGTTATCTGGAAATGAAATTTCGCACAAAGCCACTTCGTAGTCACGGGACAGATTTAAAGGTGTTGACAACCGAGTGATGTATTTTTGAAGCGTATTATGCGGAAATATATCCATAGAAGAATTACTGGGGAGGGTTAAAAATATATCTTCACTCATCTTAACTGTTCTAGGTCAGAAACCCAACTGTTAAAGGACTTTGAATAACCTTCCCATTTACCCAAATACTCGGTCCCACCTCCTCGTTTCCTGCGTGTTCTCAGCACAGTTTCAATTCTATAAGATGTAGGCTTGGCTACTTTTTGTAATTCTTGCTTGTAAAAAGTACCGATAATCGGCTCGCTGAGCCAGTCTTTAACGGTATAGGTCGTAATGGGATGTTTGACATTTTTACCACTCACGTAGGCAACTTCTTGATTCCATCTTGAATGGTAGGCAAGAGTGAAAATGTGTGTTTTCAAAGCCAGTCTCACCGGATCGCCGGTTCGGAACCCTCCACCTCCGTAAAAATTAACAAAAACTTCGCTTCGTTATTTTAGCTTCGTTAACCTGAGTGGGCTTCATTTTAATGTTGCAATGATAACTATTGTTGTAGGATCTAACAATGTCCTGAAGTACGTCGATAAATCTTATGCTATTGTTTTTATGAAAATAACGTGAAATTCGACCACGGAGCGTGAGTATCACTCGTTCGCTGATACTCGATTCAATCTCTTCATTGCGCGTAGTATACTGTTTGATGTTGTGCTGACGTAGCAGCTGTCCTACGGCTCTGTTTTGGAACTCATTCACGGAATCACTGGTAAAAAAAAACTCCACGTTCGAGGCACGAGGATCGAGCAAAATATCACGTAATGCTGTTGAAACTGAAATTGCATCTTTTCTTTTATTTGGACGAACCCACAGGTACTTCGAGAAGGCATTAATTACGACCAATAATTACGCCGCGAGGTTGGACACGTCAGCTAAATCGGCCGAAATTGTGTCTCTCTCGTTCTTCACTCTGATCAGGTTTGTTCAAACGACCTGGTTACTGGCTTAAATAAAGTATACGTGTCCTGAGATTGCAACTATCGTTTAACAAAGGCGAGCGTAATTTTACGATCGACAAAAGAAGCACGCTTTATGAAGCCGTCTCCACCCCCCAGGCTACCAGAACTTTTAGGATCGTAATAATGGGTGTTTAGTATGTCATTAAAAAAACTCGCTCGACCACGATGATTATCTTTTTTTTTTTACTTTTGCCGTTGAGCCCGCCGACGGCGCCTCGGGCTGATGGCTCATCGTCTGTTGAAGAACGGAATGAACTAACGAGGGGTGGGGGTGTAGGTAGTATTATACCGGAGGACCTACGCAAGTAAGTCTTCCGGGGGATTAAATCAGAAACGACCGACCAGCCCGGAGCATGCATCATCTTCTCTCTGAATGATTTATTATCAGAAATTCAACCGTGTATCAGCTGAACTACGTTCGAACCGGGAATAGATAAACCAGTTTCGTGGTCCACGATTTGTCCCATAGGGTCGTAAAGCAGTTTGCCTTCTTCTAAAAATTTCCTTATACGACCTTTGTATTTGTCAGGTACCCAAAAAAACATTAGGATCCTTTTTAGTAGGTTCGTCGTAAGGGAGAGCAACAGCAATGGTACCTTTTCCCCCGTTACTATCAACGTCAGCTTTGGTTCCTCCGTCATCCATATCGCTCCAGTCAAATACCAACGTTTGCAGCGCTGCTGTGCTCGCTGCTGCCTCCCCCCCGCGCGGCTTGTGCCGCGCCGATGCCGATGCACCGGGGGGGGGGGGGGGGGGGGGGGGTGACATTAACACGCGTAAGGGCTCCGACACGTATTTTCCGTTAATGTCTAGAAAACGTTGGAGCGGAGCGTTTGAGTGTACAGTTTGGCTTTGGATAAATTGTCAATGTCACGGTTTGCCAGTACTTCGCGCATGGCAACGTCTAGATTACCCAACGGACGAACGTAAGGTGATTTGGTCAAGCCGTTGGGGCCCGGAGCTGTGTCGGAAGTCGTTGGTACACCAGCCGCAGCGAGCGCTGCAGACTCGTCCGTGATAGGCACTAGTTGCATGAGACGAAACATAGTTCGTTTAAGTTAGTTTTGTTTATCTGCCAAATATTCCACTCACCGCGAAGGCGCCCAGGAGCGGAGCTAATAATGGGAAAAAACCACCTGTTTGAAGTTTAGTAATGTTTTTAGTTTTCTTCGCACGTGAACAGGTTTTTGTTAAAATTACGAGCAGTTTTCTTGTATCTCCTCAGTTTGGACTTTAGAGCTTGATTTAAAGGGAAATTTCCTCTGAGAATATTAAGGGCGACGGGACAAATTATATCTTGGATATTTGCGCAAGCTATTAGAGTTTTTTTCACGTGCGGCTTGACTTTACGGGACGAAAGCAGAGCTAACACAGGTAGATAGTCTTTGACTCGCTGCTTAGACATTCTTGGGCATGTAAACAACGAGAGGTGTTTTGAACAAATCGCCTCTGAAACGTAAATGGTCCGGCGTATGGGGTCGAAGATCTAAGAACAAATACCCGCAACTGTCCGTCGTAGCTGCCTTAAATATGCTAACTAAAAAGGCTGGTGCGTATCCCATTTGAACCGCTAGGTGACGTAATGTAGAAACGTCACGTACGTTCTTGAACAAGTAGAAATAATGCGTATTTAAGTTGACTGTACGTAAATTTTTCTGATAAGTTATGACTTATTATTATTTGAGTTAAATTATGGTGGTGTCCCCCTTTAACCCATGCGTCATTTAGTAATTAGATTTTTACACAATGTGCCAAATCGTCCAAACAAAGTAATGCACCCGAAGGCACGGATTCGTAAATATCTTTGTCGAATCCCTGTATAAAGGTTATCGGAAGTTTGCACTTGGATTTTAAAGTTTCGTAAGCAGTTTGCCATGCACTGTAGCAAATAGTTATTGATGTCGGAACGGGATTGAACACTTCTTCGGCATTTAAAATTAATTTAGAAACTAATTCAGTTTTTTCATTTCCCGACGGACCCACTATTAATTGATTGGAGGGGTGCTTTAGGGACAAATCCATGGCTGATTTTGAGGGATTGGTAAGGGGGTGGCTGACTTTTTATAGTGGAAGGGAGTGTACCTTTAAAAAAATAATTTGAACTGTATATTAAATTTTTTCTTACGTGGAATAAAGAGTGGTGGTGGTGTTTAGGAAATAAAATAGTATTTTACATCTCAAATATTTTTTTTTATTTAAGCAACTTAGTTAACATTTCAATCTTGTTTTTGGGATTACTGAGCTTCTACATTCGCGATTCGAGCCGCAACGTAAGGGACGTTTGTGGCGTACTTTACTAAAAAGGCGTCGCTTAAATCCAACGGAGCTTTTGTATATATTGCGAGAAAATTCGGTAAGAGCAGGTCAAAGGCACTAAATGACGGTCGGCGGTCTGCAACGTTTCGAGTGGGTGAGGATCGTTTTCGTAAATGTTCACCAGATAGTTTTTTTGCTTGGTTTTGGTAGACTGAGGCACGATCTTGTGAGTGGGATTCATCGATTCCGTAGCCATCAATCCTAACACCACGTCTAAGTTGACTGGTCTTGAAAAACGTAAATAACAGTTAATCGCGTCAGTTGTTGCACCGACGCAAAATCCTTGTAAATCAAATTCGTGTTCGAATATTGACAGACAATTAAACATCATCCCTTTATCTATCTGTCCGTGAGCGGATTGTTTCAGAATGGCGTAACAATGGTATAATTCGCCTACCTTGGGTTGCTTAGGCGTCAGTTTCCTACGCTTGAGCAGACGTGTGGGACGACACTTGTTTCCTCAGCCGTCTACGCCGGCTCTTGAGCTGGAATGGGTAGTTCTGGAAGTGGCTCAGTGGATAACGTTGCCTCCATCGGGTGGCCGGTAGCGGCTGGTTGTGGCGGCTGTACGATGCCGGAGTCAGCTGGTGGTGGTGGCTGGACGGTGAGAGCTGCTCCCTCGTTGAAGGGTTGCGCAACTAACGGTGGAGAGACAGGTGAGGAGACGTGTAGGTCCATCCTCGTCGTTGTGCGTTCTGATGACTGGGTGACGGGTGAGAGGTGACTAAATATGGGTGGGAAAAATTTTGAAAATTAGTTCCGCGAAATGAATTTGTAATAAAATTGTGCGTTAAAAAAGCTGCAAGCTGCAGCTACGTGATTAGGACAGAAATTATATCTGTCCATTTCACAGTAAGAGGGAGCCAATGAGGTGTTAGTAGGTAGTTCCTCGCAAGCTACGTTACATTTTTTCTCTAGGTATTCTTTTAATTTTTTGTCCCCCTTGACAAAAACTACAGTTCCAGTGGAGACACACTGCAGCGCTTGAGTTCATTAGTCACAATGAAGATTGGAGTGTTTAGCACCTCATTTTTCAACTCTTGTTGCAAAATGAACTTTTCACAATATGAAATAGTTCTTCGTTCCTTTTCAGTGATGTCTGATTCTAGTACAGATTTCGGTATTTTGATAATAAAATGTTGCTTTAAATCGTGGCCGACCAATGATAGTTCCTTGATGTAATAAAGTCCGTTGATCGTGACTGCATTACATATCACGATATAGTCTAATTTTCTATTGAAAATTTTCAATTCTGATTCGACAAGAGTTGAATCCATTCCGACAGCTGGTCGACTGCGTCTGTTAAGACTTTAAATTGATCAACGTTCAAATACACGGACTTTACGCATTGGCGAAATACACAATGGTTTTGTTCAAAGCTTGCGAATGATAACAGGTGACCGTGCACTTTGACGTCTCAATCAAAACCGCGAGTGGGTTTTCTTGCTCAATAATCGGTAACCAGCTGGGAAAGAGAGCGCTAAGATTGTAGAAATCTTCGGGACTTAACGAAATGCCATATGCAGTCGCCGTGAATCCCACCAGGTTAGCTGTATACCGTTTCACATGGACTTTAAGGCTATTGTTAAATTCCGACACCTGAGCAAAGAAATTGTTCCCAAGATGAACCGAATGATTTGGCTTTATGGGGAGTAGAGGATTTGCCATACAGAATGCACTAAATTTCTTTAGAAAAAAAGAAAGTAAATATTAAAAAAAGGTTCGTTGAGAAAATAATTTATTCAAAATCGAGGTCAATATTTTTTTTCAAGACGTTTAACTGCTGAGCCGTTAAAGTGATTAACCCATTATCAGAAAAGAAAAGAAAATCTTTGTTGTCGTCAAGAGTTACTACTGATTCGTCCGAAAGGTTCAGTAGGGTCGGTGTGCCTGATAGATTAAAGAGGCCTTCCTCCGCGAAAGAAGGTAACATTGGTTCCATTTTCTGCCATTCTTGTAGAGATACCAAGAAAAATTGGCTGTCGTGAATGACGTAACTGCCGTCTACGACTGAAAATTTGGTTATTTGAGCAGTTAATTTGGAATAATCTATTTTCAATATTAAATTCCCACCCAAATTTAAAACAAAATCACCCATTGGAGCCCCTTTTCTGCGAACAAAGAAAAGAAAATCACTTTTCGTTGAAACGGAAAAGTACGTCAAGATTTGAAAATAACCACTCGTTAACTCGTTTTACTGCATGTGCGAGATTCGAAAATTGAAGTTCCGACATTACGACACAACCGTTATAGGCCTGTGCTTGAAATGTAATGTATCCTGTGGGAAACGATACGTATATTTTCAAGTTTTCTGACTGGTAAAGAGTTTGAGGTAAATTTGAAAG
>JAHWFP010121325.1:11780-23826 GCA_023313725.1 Lithobius niger
TGCCATGCGTTTAAACGGTTATAAAACCTGGCCCAATCACGTAGAGATATTTTTACCTCGTTTAAAAGGTGAACTAGTCCCTCGTTGGTAATTTCGAAAATTCTGATATGTACATACAATCCCGTACCTGGTACAGTGACTAACAATTTGTGCACACCTCCTAGATTGTAAAATTGGGATTTCATGAATTCGTAAAACTCACCCATATTTTCCATACCTTTTAAACCTGGTAAGGGTAAACAAAAATAAAATAGCTTTAGATTTAGTTGTTTTTTTAAAACTAAATAAGAGCTAGACAGAAGAGCAATAATGTAGTGACTTACCTCGTGAAGAAGGACTGAAGAAGAAGGAGCTGTGAAGAAGGACTGAAGTGTCCTTTTGATAATTTGTTTGTGACAATTTTTGCACGGATCTGAGGGGTTTTATACCATGGAAAGTGTGCCAAATTTGGCTCTGACAAGGTTGCTACGCTTCTGACGTGTTGTGTGGGAGGGAACATTTTCTGCATTTCTGACGTCATGGATAGGAACAGGTAACCTTGTTTTTTTTAACTAAATGGTCTATTTTCCCGTCTACTACGTCAGAAGCGGAAGTTTCGTCCCTGAATGCTTAACTACAATTGGTTGGCCTCGTTTTGTGCACGCCTACGTGATCTCTTTTTTTCAACTTGAGAAACTAGTCAGAAAATTATGCCCTAGGGCCTCTTGGTATGAAACTGAATATCGGTTAGTGTGCGTCTCATTTACAGTTTGGCAACGCAGGAAAATGGTTGTACCAACCCATTCTGCGTTATGCAAGCTGTCTTTTACAGAATTTGTGTTAAGATGTATGGTGAGTAGGGAATAGAAGGTTTTTTCCTTTAAAATTGTAGCGGACTTGTCATAATTTTTTTAAAATTTTATTTGTAGCACGGGGACGATTGTTTTGTCCCCGACGAGGGGCTAATAATGCCCCAAACGTTGTGGTACGTCGTAGAGGTATTTTTCTTGATTTTCAGGTTAAAATTAAAATTTGCTAAAATTTTTATAAACTTTTCTATTGATCGTGTACCTGTATTGACGGGTGTTCAGTGGTAGTTGATGTTATGGCTTGGCATGTAAAAATGACGCTGGTTATTTGGTTCCATTGGGTTTTTATTGCGGTGGAGGTTGCAATTTTATGCTCGCCCGACTTATACACGGAATAACCCTAGCGGTTTTACATTGGCGGTTGGCTGGACTTAAAGATTAGGGAAAAGTATTGGTGGTAAATACATAGACTTACATATGTTGCAGAATAATTTTGGTATAAAAGATCGAAATATTTGGTGGTCCAAAAGGCGTATAAATTAAGATTTCACTCGTACGTGTTGCAGTTTGGAGGAATTGGAATGGAATGAATATAATACCAATGGTAACCATGCATGACAAAACAAAGCATGACACCATGACTACAATGCACGTCATGGCATGCATGCGCACATTGGCCTATAATAATACAGTCTGGACTTGACTCGAACTTCTTGGGAGCTCCTCTGTAAGGACATCCGCCACAGGAACCGTCCACCACTCCATACCGGCGCCGAGCTGGGGCCGATGACGTTAGTCTTCAATCAATGGCGTCCGCCTGGTCTACCCACAAACGTCCGGCGCATCAGCACAGGATGGTGGCAGCTCAAACGCTAGCAACGGCTGCCGATACATACCTTTAATTCTTATTTATAGGCGTCATTAGGGGCGCAGACGATATTTGCCATTAGGCACACCATCGTCTGCTCCGAGGTAGTTTTCCGATTATTTTTATTTTCAATTCGAGCGTATTGTTTGTGTCTTTTATTTTCGTTATGAGTTTGTGATGTATTTCGTTTTGTTGTTGTTTGTTCTGCCTGCTTACAGTGTCACGTCACTTTGCCAATGGGTCACTTTGCCACATGGTAGGTGACGTGGTGGAGGCCGTCTCGGCCCCTGCCTGTTTAGAGTGTATACGCTGCATGATGTGCCACTCTTAAAACGGTAAGTATCATTTTTATTTTGTCTAGGTAGGTACCATTTCAATAACTGGTGACGTGGTTTACTGTGTAAAGTCCATTTAGGACTCTTTCATTCTCACGAATTGTAATTGGCTGGTCCGCTTAAAGGAATCTAAAACAATGAGACGAGCATTTTGCTCTGATTGTGAATTAGTCATACAGCAGTTAATCATGGTGGGGTTTACAATTAATGTTGTATTCGCTATCGTCTACGGCGTTTTGAGTGCCATATTGGCATTCATGATCTTGAACGGTTTGGCTCCGTGGGGAACTACGGTCAGCAGGATACCTACAACAGGAGGATACGCACCTTTTCCTACGTCATCGGATGGGTACGAAATACCCATGGTGGAGGTTCCACGCACACGTCCACCTCCACTTCCTACTAGGGCCCCTCCAATATTAAGAGAACCGTCGTTCGCACTTCCACCTCCAGCAATTGAACATGACATTATGGACGAGACACCTTTTAATTTTCCTCCTCCACCTCCCGAGGTAACTTGGAGGACAGTCCGGTTTTCCTCCATGATACGAACAACTAGGCAAAATCTGAGGCCTGTGCCGACCAGTGGGGAAGTACAGCGTAAGTAATTACAACATCAAATTATGGTAGTGAGTTGATCTGTTTATTTCACGTTAATTTTGGTGTTATTTGTGTTTTAGAAATATGCACTGAAGAACATTTTTTTGTTGTTTGTTTGGTATGTTACTGCTTGTTTATTTGATATTGGTTGTTACTTGCTAATTCTCCGTTCCATTGTTTTCTTATTAATGCAATTGTTGTTGTTGTTGTTGTTGCTGTTGTTGTTGTTGATGCAATTGTTTTTTTTTTTTTTTTTATTTCTTAGGGATTGAAGAATAAAGAAGTCTACAAAGAATTTTTTTTATTCTTTTAAATTTTTTGGTTTTTGAATAAAATGAATATGTGAACTGTACCAGGACGAAGACGGTATCTAATTTACATTCTCGTGTTGTTAGTTTGTTATATTCTTATTTAACCATTGATGGAACAATTCATGACTGCATTGTACGATTTTTTCTTTTGTTCCATCGTTGCTTAAATAAGAACAAAGAACCATTTAACACGAGAGGTAAAAGAGATACATTTTTCGTCCACTGAATCAAGGGACAAAAATTGTCCCACAGTTTCAAATTTCCCCCTCTCCCCTTTCCATACACACAATACTATTTTTTACAGAAACATGAAGCAGTAATTTTATTTTGCAAAATTTGATTCTTTTCCAAATTTGCTCAAAATTTGCTTTTTATCTTCAAAAATTTTAATGACACTTTTTCTTAATTGCGTGCCCAGACCATTTTTTACTTTCTTACTTTCTTAATTTTTTTCCCAAATTTCTGATATGGTCTGGAAGGGGTGTCATCACCTTTTTTTTTAAGCTGATGATTTGCTCCCTTTTTTACATAAACACATTGCCCACGTGAAAAAATACAATTGTCTAGCTTTTGTTAGGAAGGAATTATTTCCTTTCTAATGCGTGGAGCATTTTGGTTTCACAGTTAGGTATTTTTAGCAAGATGAAACGGGTCATGCCAAAATTTTTCCCGCTATGGGACTTAGAAAACTCACACGATCAGGACACTGCATACTGTAACGTAAATGTAATTACAGATTAGACCAGTTTTTATTTACTGTATAATGAACGTGTTAGACATTAAATCTACCGCTCAAGGTTAACATCATACATGAGAACTAGTTTTTTCTTTTTTTGTTGGGCATACAAACTTGTTTTCCTCTTGTGTCTAGTTGCGCATGACTAATGAGATTCTCCTTTCGTGACTACAGGGGTAATTACATATTGAAACTGGATGTCTGTCACGGCTCTTCCTTGACCTACGTTTAAAGGAAAAATTAGGTCTATAAGCTTGTTATACACGAACAGAACGATATTATGTTAGACGCAGTCTCTGTCTCTTTCTTGTGTTTTCAATAAAACAGTTGCTTGTAGTGAAAATGGTTTCCTTGTCCATTTCTTTTCTGATGTTCTAATACATCCAAATGTCTCAACCACTTCGAAGTACCTTCTTAGGTTTTCAATATATGAGAGGGGTATAGAGGGGTAAATAGGGGTAAGAAGGGTAAATCAGGTTGGGAGGGTAAACTGTGACGTCATTTCCGGTGAAAAAAATACTTTTTTGACGTCATTTCCGGTTTTTTGACGTCATAGATCCAATATGGCGGATCCAAGATGGCGGCATTTCCGGTGTGTTAGTACGTACACCTTCTTAGGCCGGAAATGACGTTAAAAAACCGGAAATTTATGTTAAAAACCGGAAGTGACGTCATAATCCAAGATGGCGGCTGTGGTCACGTGACCGGAAGTGAGGGTACTATGTACACTTATCTTACTACTCAATCTTGTTAAAAGCTTGGGTAGGTGAGGGTATTCAGTCTCTAGGAGCAATTAAAGTAAATGTCAAACTTAATGGTCAAACTGAACTCCTGACTGCAATTGTCTCTTCAGAAGAACAGCCAGCTCTTCTGGGGAAAAGTTGGGTATTAAAGTTTAAAATCACATTCAGTCAATTTTTCCACTTAGAGTTCAAGGATCTTGAAGATGTTACTGAATCTGTCCAACATGTTACTGCTGAGGAAATCTTTGATAAGTTTCCATACCTTTATAAACCAGGTTTGGGCAAATTTAAAGATTACAAGGCCAGTATCAAGTTAAAAGCTGATGCCAAACCACGTTATTGCAAGGCTCGACCTGTCTCCTTGGCAGTAAGAGGAAAGTTGGAGGCTGAAATCGACCGGCTAGTTGCTGAGGGAGTTTTAAAACCAGCTGAATGTTCTGCCTGGGCAACTCCCATAGTTTGCGCATTCAAACCTAACGGGTACGTTGGGATAGTGGGAGATTACAGCGTAACAGTCAATCCGGAACTAGAAATTGAGTACCTCCCGGTACCTCGTGCGGAAGAATTATTTGGTAAATTAGCTGGAAGTGACAAATTCTCGATCATTGACTTGTCCGACGCTTTCTTACAGGTAGAGCTCGATGATGACTCTAAGCCCGCCCTTACAATATCCACCTGTAAAGGATTATACCAGTGGCAAAGGGTACCTTTTGGATTAGCCAGTTCACCTAGAATTTTTCAAAAGAGAATAAAATATGTGCTGCGAAATGTTCCTCGATCCCAGCTATTTTCTGATGATATTTTGGTTAATGGGAAGGGAGAGGAGCATGAGAAAGCATTACTTGAAGTATGCTCTGCCTTACAGGAAAATGGTGTTCGGGTTAAGAAAAGCAAGTGCCAGTTTAATCAAGATAAGATTAAGTATCTAGGATTTGAAATTAGCAAAGATGGGATGACGAAGCTTCCTGAAACGCTGGATGCAATGAAGTTGGCCCCAGAACCACAAAATGCTCAAGAATTAAAGAGTTATTTAGGGTTTATGAACCAGTATAGTAGGTTTGTACCTCATATGCCAACTCTGCTGGCTCCCTTAAATAAACTACTTTCACCTAAAGAACCATGGAACTGGACCTCTCAGTGTTCAGGTGCCGTGGCTAACGCAAAAAAGGCATTTTTGGAAAGTCAAGTCCTTACACATTACGACCCCAAACTTCCACTTAAGCTAGTTACAGACGCAAGTCCCGTGGGAATTGGGGCCCCTTTGATGCATGTCATGCCGGATGGTACTTATAGACCAACAGGATTTGTCTCACGAGCACTCTCAAAAGCCGAGCTTAATTATTCCCAGTTCGATCGTGAGGCCCTTTCTATCGGTTTTGGGGTGAAGCGTTTCCATCAGTTTCTCTACGGGCGTAGATTCACATCGCAAACGGACCAGAAAGCCTTGCTTTGGGTATTTGGGAAGAAGGTAGCAGTTCCAGCTATGGCTGCTGCTCGCATTCAGCGATGGGCACTATATCTCAATGGCTATCATTTTGATTTGCAATATATCCTAGGCAAGGATAATTTAACTGCTGATTTTTTGTCTAGAATGCCGTTCCCCTGTGCACCGACGCCTGAGAAAGTTACAGGTTTTGCAGTAATGAACATGAATGTTATTGACTCGTTACCCATTCTATCTGACCAGTTAGAGAAGTTTACCGTTACTGATAGAATTCTTGCAAAAGTCTATCGTTATACGCTTGAAGGCTGGCCTAACAGGGTGGATGATGAAGAATTAAAACCTTTTTTTGTGCGCTGTCTAGAGTTGTCTCTAGAGGGTAAAGCATTATTTTGGGGACATCGTTTAATCATACCTGAATTGATAAGACCAGACGTAATGGCCGAACTCCATTTGGGTCATTGCGGGATTGTTAGAATAAAAGCATTGGCTCGTTCTAGAGTATGGTGGCCAGGTATTGATAATGATTTAGAAAAACATATCAAATGCTGTAGTGCCTGTCAGTTAACTAAGGATGGAGTGACAGCAAAGAAAAAGCATGTATGGGAACGACCTGTTGCTGTATCCATATTGATTTTTTTGGGCCGTGTTTTGGTAGCAAAATGTTTTTTGTTGTGCTTGATGCACACTCGAAATTCCTGTTTGTTTTTGAAATGAACTCCACAACTAGGGTGAGTTTCATTAAGAAGTTGAAAGAATTATTTACTAACTATGGGCTGGTAAAAACCGTCGTGTCTGACAACGGACCGCAGTTCTGTAGTTCTGAATTCAAGGAATTTATGCAAGAGTGTGGCATTACACATACTAGGTGTACCATGCTTTCCCGAAAGTAATGGGCAGGCCGAGGCGCTAGTAAAAGCCGCTAAAATATCAATGAAGGCTAGCCTACAAGAAGGTTTAAGTGTTGCCGACGCATTAAATAATTTTTTGGTACAAGCGCGCAATATTCCCAACAGCGTAACGTCAATCACTCCTGCTAAGTTATTCCTAGGGCGTAACACAAGATGCCGTTTGTCATTGCTAATACCTAATGCAAACACGCAAGAAAAGTACGAACAATATCAGCGTATGCAATTAAAGTCTACTGCTAAGCTACCGGACACTGAGTTCACTGTTGACTCACCCGTATATGCGAGAGACTATCGAATTGGCGCTAAAACGAAGTGGGCAGAAGCAATTGTCGTCGAAAGGCTCGGTAATTTGCGCTATTTGGTTCGCGTGCGTGAAGAATTGTGGAAACGGCATACTAATCAGCTAAAAACTTGCATTCTTTCACGTGATAGGTAAACTGGGAGGGATACGTTTCCGCCCATCCAACCAATCAGCGACCAGCAGAAGGTGTTCCCACCTTCGCGTCGAATTGATCAACCAATCAGCGCTCGCCAGCAATTAAATATGGAGGCGTTTGAGTGGCATGGCAATTTTGCGTATTCGCCACGAGATGGAAGCACCAACCAGAGCGGAATAGCAAACCCCGTTGCGAATACGAAACTGAAACAATCATCGAACGAGTGTTCGGAAATTACAAATGATGCTATGCCAGCTCTTTCGCCGATTGATACTAAAGTGCGCCGCGCGAATAACGAGGTCTGCGGTGCTATGCCAAAGCTCACAAGCGAGATTTCGCCGAATTCTCAGACTGTCCGGGAATTGGGGGGCATTTTAGCCGAACAAACTGTCCATGAGGCTGAACAGCTTGTATTTCGTAAGATGCTTCGAACGATCCGGAAGCCACAGCGTTATAGTCCGAACTAACATTCACCGGACTTAGATCTGTTTTGCAATAATTGGCAGCATTATTGTTTTCGTTCATTTTTGCTTGGTTGATTTTGTTTATTGCATGGATTTCTTGTTCTTGTTATAAATTATGCGTACATGTTTTCTGTATGGTTGGCACACTACTAAAACATTTTTTTTTTCTCGGGGGAGAAGTAGTGTGAAAGCAAAACCACACCATTAATATGTTTTTACGCAGAGTATTCATATTGTGCCTATAATAAGGTTGGGATTAATGTTCCGTAATGGACATCTAAAAATGGTATGGATTTTAAGAAAACTGAATGATTTGGCATAATAACATAAAACGAAATGATAAATAGGTAAACTTAAAATCTGATTAGTACCTTTAGACTTATATGTATGGTAGGTCGTCCCTCACATTATTTAGTGGGGGCGAATGTGATGTATTTCATAGCACATCTATTGAGTTATCTCAAATGGCCTTAGCCACTAATGTTGTATCTTTGCTTACTTGCCACTAGGTGGCTACCTTTGCATGTTTAGTACGTATGATGCACTCTGGGATCAGCGTGCATGCTGGTATTGTAAACCAAGGCTATAAAGAGCCAGCCAGGGCCTTTTACCTGGTTGCCAGTCATTCACAAAAGAGGTCTCCTAGCTGTCAATCATTCGGGGGGATTTCCTCTGGGCATGGATTAGCATGAGCCCATTAACTTGTGCAGTATGCAACATAAAATTGGCTAAAAATCCAGTTTTAGTTGTATAAGTGATTTTTAATGAGTCGACCTTCTGATAATTCGTCATCTATAAAAGGAAGACTTTGTTAAGTCGCGTAGCATTCGGATGAAGATGTAACGCTCGACTGAGTTTGATTGCTACAAGGAAGTAAAAAACAGTATTTAGCCGGCCCCCAGGAAGGCCGGCTGAAAATTGTTTCTGTTGCCTAATAGGACATATCATGAGTCTATGAAAAGTTCCGTAGGAACGATGAGTAACAGACTTGCATTAGGTTGGTGTCCTAGCGTTTGACCGATGACAGAGACTCGCCTCGACCACCTTTGGAAATAAACACTTAAAACTTTCAATTTTAAAAACTAGATGGCGCCAGTAATTTGTGCTTTTTAAAACTTCAGTATCATTTACAGCTTGTTTGTGGGCTCTCAATGTTATTCATAAATTCTTATTTAAAGTATCCTTTGGAATTCTCAGACTAATAAAATTTATTAAGCTATATTCTCAACTCGTTTCGATATTATTTTTAACCAATCACGAAGCAGTTTGGTTACGAAGAACGCCATGATATGTGTTATGTAATGTGCCACTCGTGCTTCCACTAAAAAAGTGAAATCTTCCAAGTCAACTGCCAGAAAGGGACAGATAAGGAAATTCAACTTTCTAAACAACAAGAAAATAGTTTGATAATATGGCAAAAAATGTTTGCTCACTTAGTGCAATTATTTTGTTGGTGGTCCGTGCTCATACTGGAGATAATCCCCTAAACAGTAAAATGTGTGGTAAGGCATATGTACGATTATCTGTTGCACATTTTAAGTCGAAAGACAGGAAGCTGATTATATCTAAAGTGTGACACGTCTTATTGTGATTTGTGAGATTTTCTGCTGCATTTTCTACATTCTGCGACACAGCAGTGAAAAACTGTTTAAATGTGGAAATTGTAGTAAAGCCTTTACACTGAAGCTCATGTTTAGTTGCGTTTTGTGCAAACATGGGAGCAAGAAGTGCCTTAATGTTTTTATGACGATAAGCCTATTAAATACATAGTATGAGGTACTGCAACTTCTAGTGAAAGAAGCTTGTTGTAGCGTAAATGGATTTTTTTTTATACGTTCCTTAATCAAGTTTGTAGTGCGCAATTTTCTTATTTAACGTGAATATCATACAATGTATACTCAAATACAAAATGGTGTGAAAACCTGGAAATGCAACCTTAGTGGTGCCGCATTTCATACATAAGTAAAAGAAATAGACAACTTTTAAATGCCAGATATTTTTATTAGTATCCGTTTTTGAAGTAAGAAATATTACAATGTATAGTCAACGTTATTTTAATGAGATACTTAAGTGAAAACTAAAAGGAAGTGGCTATTTACAGGTACAGTACCTGCAAACAATTGGCTATTTACAGGTACTATACCTGTAAGTAATCGACTATTTACAGGTACTGTACCGGTGAGCTATTGGCTATTTACAGTTATAGTACCTGTAATCAACTGGCTATTTACAGGTACTATGTTTACAAGCAACTGGCTACCATAAAACTACTGAACTTGTGTTCTTCCTCATTATTTACTAATGCTAGGCACATAAAGAATAATTATTTCGGTTATTGCAGTTTGATTTCACATTAAAGTACGATCTGCCTGAATATTTGAAGGTCGTCTAAGAAAATCCTGAAAATTCCAGTAATATTTAAAGTACAGCCTTACTCGAGGAAGCATCAAATTCCATAGCCGTACGACAAACCTTTCAAAAGCATCGACTTGTCAGAGTTGACATTGTGCGCGTGGCATGTGATTTTTTTAACATGAAATATACAGTCAAGCTCGTACGAAAAGCTGACAGTAGCTTGTTTCAGTTAAGTTTGTTTTAAGCGGTCAAAAACAATCACTATGACTCAACTAGTGTCGCACCCGGGGGTGTGGGGGGAGGGGGGGGGGCGGCTGGGGAAGTACCCCCATCTCCAGATCCGAAAAATTAGGACTGAAATTTGTTAAAAGTAGACAAAGCGTTTGCTGCCAAGTTAAAAAAAAAATTGTGAAACTTGTTTTCACAACTTTTCAAAGGTACTGCTGGAAATGAATTATTTTTTGGGAAGTTCGACAGACCCCTAGCTGAATTGCGGGACCTCATTTTCAATTTTTTTTTAAAATTATTTTGCTCTCAACCCCCGCCAAAAAATTTTGTAAAAACTAAAAAAATCATCTGCACACATTACATTTACATGATTGTTCACTTCCATGCGTATCTCATAAACCAGATCCGACAACAGTTCATTCATGAAACCCAAATGAATCCGATTAATTCGTAAAAAGACAATACCACACTAGCCAAAAGACGAAAAATCGTGCATACATACATTACATTTAAATAGTTTCTTTCTACTGTGTGAATTTCGTAACTGATCAGGCATGGTGGTTATTCATCAAATCCATATAACCCTAGGCTAGATATGAACCAAAACAGCATTTTATTGCTAATTTTTTTTTACGAAAATCGCACGATGCTGCCCCGGCGCCATCTGTTGTCTTTCATATCGTTAAATCCTGCAGTAAGCGAAGGAATACACAAACCATGAACAAACAGATATTATCAAGAAAGTAAACATTAGCTAAGCCTACGTAAATTAATCTAAGACAATATGGTAAGTTTTCAAGCGCCAGTGAACAATCTATAGCGGGTAACAATGTAATTGATAACAGATGGCGCCACTGTACAGTCGTGTAATTTTTCCATTTGTGTAAATGTGTAATAAATCCGCTTTTGCAACGCTTAAAACGACTGCACAAAGTTCACGTCTTCAGGTAAAAATCTGGCCCATATCGCTCACATTATCACATATGCCCCAGTTAACATCAGTTTGTGAGAATGTTTAGAGATTTGATCGCCTTGGCCACGAGTGGGTTTATAATCGTTGAGTCTGTAACTCAAGCACCTTCCCGTAAAATTCTCATTTATAAGGCGTTTTGTCGAAGATTGTATAAGCACACTGTTCTGAAATTACACGTTAAACGTGGCTTTAAAGCACATCTAATGACCAAAAACCATGAACAAGGCAAATTTATCAAAAACGTAACGAGAATCCAATACGTTCTCAAGCACCAGTGAACAATGCTAAAAGTTAATGACACAAGATGACAACAGATGGCGCCACGTTATTATGCGATATTTGTTTCGCATTCATGAACACGCAACGTTTTATGCTCGAAACGATGGCTTAACGTCCACGTTTTCAGGTAAATATTTGGCCCAGATTCCTCAAATTTGGCGTGGTTAACATCAATTGTGATTACAGATTTGGTTATCTTGGCCACCAGTGAGTCTAACTCAAAAGCCTTCCCGCAAAATTTACATTTGTAAGGCGTTTTGTCGAAGCACAGCTCTGGAATTACGCGTAAGACGTGACTTTAACGCACATCTGCGGACTTTAGTAACGAGAATGATTAGTTACTAAACGAAACCTTCACTGCAGTCTTTCTTTATTTTCCTAATGGTTTTCCTAGAAGATCAAACTACGATTAAGACAGCAATGCAGCCGGATGCCTTCGTGATACTGAAGTATGTTGGCTTTAGTGCATTCACTTTTTGAGCACTATACCTGTGAATAGCCAGTAGTTTACCGGTACAGTACCTGTAAACAGTCAATTACTTACATGTATAGTACCTGTAAATAGCCAGTTGTTTGC
>JAHWFP010121326.1:3076-14691 GCA_023313725.1 Lithobius niger
GGGGGGGGGGGGGGATCAAACGTGGGGGAAGAGAGGAGTAACTGCTTTGGTCTTGTACTTTAATGAAACAAATTGTAGAAAAAACACATCGTGTGATTGAAAACAATCGAAAGTAGTACTGTACTTTCTTTCATTACGTGTAAAGACCAAGTAGGTTACATCGTTTTCCAAGTTTGTGCCCCCCCCTCCAAAAAAAAAAACAACTACTGTACGTACATCTCTGTTTACTTAATGATGTTTCATTTCTCGATTGTTTTCAATCACACAGTAATGTGATACGATGTGTTTTTTCTGGTATGTACAATTTGTTTCATTAAAGTACAAGACCAAAGCAGTTACTCCTCTCTTCCCCCACGTTTGATCCCCCCCCCCCAGAAGAAAATTACCTCTCCCTCTGATAAGTTGTGCGACCCAATACTGTATTATGAAGTACTGAAATACCAGGTATGATATGGCACATATCCTGAGTTTGGAATGGAAACGGTGAATCATTACGAGGTATTTAAGAACTGTTTACCCCAAACCTGGTGGGGGGGGGGGCTGTAACTAAAGACTGGTGCATTTCCTCCGGACCCATGTTTATAGGACTTTTTCTTCTTATCTTTGATCACACAGCGGACCCTCAAAATATTTGACACCAATTTCCGAACACCCTGTATAGAGGGACCATTGTTGCAAAAGTATGCCAATAGCCACTACTTATTTTTTATTTATTAATTTGTTTATTTGTTTACATGTTTATTTATCAGTAATGGAGCCCATTTGGCTCTCCGTCCTGTAATTACACGTTTATTGTCTTACCGCATCACTGTACAAGATTACGAAAGCATCCGTCATTGCACAACGACGAATAACCCAGTTAGCCAACAAAGGTTCTTTATTTTTATGTCTTGATTGTTACTCGATTCCGAAGTACTCCATCACCGTTCATACCGCGAAAACTCAACGCCACATAGCTCCTTAAAACAAATTCTCCTAAAAATAAAATTAAGTGAAGTTGTCTGAACGGGTTGTTCGTCGTTGAGTTTCCGCGGTATGAACGGTGATGGGGCAAAAAGCGCATAGCAGCAGACCAAATCCTCCGTGTTAAAGCTTAGCGCATGCGTCGTACATGCGTTGGCATGTGCGGTCGCACACACAATGAGCCCACACCCGGAGTTTCACGATTGCTTGCGTCATACGTTTTAGGATAACAGAAATCTCTATGAATATAGTAGAGCGCGAAGCGAAGCGCACCCCTCAGTCGGTGTTTCATACTTATCTGTTTAGGGTAAATAAAAAAGTACGGTAAAAAAAATCAAACACCATTATTCGCATGATCATGCCTGGACCTGCGGAAGGGTGTTAACATGGAAGATTTGGTCTGCGGCTAAGCGCTTGTGATGGGGCACTGCGGAATCGAGTTACAACCAATAAACACGAGCACGGAACCCTTCACCAAACAAGCAATAACAATGCTGCATTTGTGTAAACATTGTTGTACGCACAGTCGTCTTGTTAAGCTTCTGAATTACAGAACGTCAGCACCATTTGTTCTTTGTTGCCGCCAAGACTCGAACAATATGCGGTTGCTATAAGCAGGATAACCAACGGCGTCTCGGGAGTTCTGGCAACAATAACTCATGGCTGCGCCACTCGTTGATTGCTAGCAGAACTCACTCGACGCCGTTGGTTATCCTATGCATAGCTAGGCTAATCTTTTATAGAAAAGCAACTGTATTTCCCAGATCTCTAATTCTGACTTTCAAATGCACATCGTAGCATAGAGTAGTAGAAGTCTGTCTACCTGCTTAAAAGAAAAGGGTGTGATTGAAACCAGAAGGACGACCCTGACAAAGTCAAGACACAATGGTATTTGCGTATTCAAGACATGTTCGTAGCACTATATGAACGGGGTTTCCCGGTTCAGTTTTTCCCTCCATAGAGTAAATTAAATCAGTTCCTCTATACGAGAATTAGTTTTCTTCAGATGATGTAAAGCACGAATAAATTATATAAAAAAAAAACCAATCTCTTCGGAAAGTAAAGTAATTTATATACAGGGTGGCTCAAAAGTCTGGAGAAGCCTAGTGCCTTTCCAAATCTACTAAGAGGAGAACCACGAAAATGTACATACATATACTATGGTCGGGGGACATGTAATGATGCTAGTTTAAATGACCTTGTATTGGTCCTTCAAGAACATCACGATGCTAAAATTTGAACTATACGTCATAAAATAATGGTGTAAATTGAAAAGTTGTAGAATACCGTGAGGCAATGCTAAAGCAAAAAAAAGAATAAAAACGGACCATAGTGTAGGAGTTATCCTTCAAACAATTTAGCCATAATGGCTTCACTGCATGTCTTCATGATGTCCAGCAGAGAAGGTGCCGTACGTAAAGAAAGTATCGCAGCAGTATGGGATACAGAAACAGGTTTTTTTTTCTTATCTATCCCGAAACGTGTGGGTTTCCTGAAGCATGCATAGCATACGTTTAGTTACACCTGTAGTCGGGTGGGCGCGGGGGGGGGCGCTGGAAAGGTTTACTGCATGTCAGGAAGGAAGTGAACATGCAACACTCCTTTGGACAAATACCGTCCCTTCTCCAATACGTGCTTGACGTGACCGATAATAAAACGAACCAATTTAACCAATCCCCTTTACTTTAAATAAAAACAAATTGCCTAAAGCCACCCTGTCTTGCCCCTCACCTCTCCACTCAAGGAAACATTTACTGATCCCCTCCCCTCCCCCCATCCCCCACCCCTCCAATGTAACAACGTATGCATGCTTCAGGAAACCACTTTCCAGTTTAGTGGAAAACGCACCACACGTTTCTGCTTAGGTAAGAAAACTTCTTTCTGTATCCCGTATTGCTGCGATACTTTCGTGTGACACGGCGCCTTCACTGCTAGACACCCTGAAGACATGCAATGAAGCTATTATGACTAACTTGTTTGAAGTATAACTCCTACCCTAATGGTCCGATTTTCATTGATTTTTTTTTTGCTTTAGCATTATCTCGCGGTTCTCTACAATTTCCAACTTACAGCACTATTCTATGACGTATAGTTCAAATTTTAGCATCGTGATGGCCATGAAGGACTAATCCAAGGTCATTTAAACTTGTTTGTACATTTTCGTGGTTCTCCTCTTAGTTGATTTGGAATGGCAGTAGGCTTCTCCAGACTTTTGAGCCACCCTTAAATCTCAAAAGAAGAAAGGCAGGATGTTATGAAGAAAAGTACAAGTCAGATGTTTGAAGGCATAGAAATCAATTGTAAACTTTGTGAAACTTAAATTCGTGGTTGAAGGATACAAGTGAAAGGGGCCTCCTGACCAGCAATTAAAACTCACAAGTGCATACAAAGTGGAAATTTAATTTTCAACCGGGTATTTCTGCTCTTGGTCACCTAGAACGAATAAAACCCCACCAATAACGTCCAGTATGAAAAGCATTACAGCCTGAAAGGTACTAAAGCAGGCTAACAACGATTTAAGAGACAATAACGTTAAAATGATGCTGCAGCAACAGCAGTCATCTGTATCATATCCACCATCTTGAAAATGGATCACATGACAGGTTTCAGAATTTATTAAAGGAAATACTTTGAAACATTTTTCCCAACTTGCCATTGCATTGACATTTTTACGGTATTCATGGCACGAGATTTATTCATCGAAATTTTGTATGCCTCCATCTGTAATCTTATCTTTTCCAGTCGCTCCCTATACAAAATTTGGGTTCCACCCACTTCAGTAGTGCGACTGGTAGTACCAGTATGCTTCATAACCCTATGCCATGTTTCTCCACTGAGAAATCCCTCCCTTTCACGAAAAACACCAACAAATTGCGGCCAATCCTTGGGGTATTAATAAATCAAGCATGGGCTAGTCCGAAATGCAAATGAAAGTTCTAGATAAGGATAAACTCCTTACATTTTCCATCATACCTAACCCTACTAAACTTTGGGCAGCCTGATGGCGGGTGTTGAACCGAGGCGTCCGACTTCTCCCACAACCTGACGATGTCAGACATAACATTCTCGCTACAATTAAGAACCGGGGATCTAAATGGGAGAGTTTCGGTCACCATAACTTCCAAACTAGAGTTCTCAATAATTGAAATAAAGAAAAATCCAAACATAGTGGTACTTATGTCAGATGCACTGGTGGTGTAGGACTTAGTGGATTACAAGAACAAACCGCTGAGAACCTGAATGACACCTCAGGGTAAAGCAAATTTGACTCATCACCGGTCGAGGTGTTCCAAAGTACATTAATAAGACCCTCAATAAATTGTTCAGGGGAAAAAGCACTGGAGCCAGCCCGAAGGACCTCTACGGTGGTAAAAATTCCCCAAATCATCCTTTCATTTTTGTGACATAAGATGGTCACCCTCAGAGAATCATTACGGCTTCAAAATATGCAAATAACTCAGAGCTTATACCTTTGTGACTCCCGTAATGAAGGCTACTGTTCTGTGTGTCCATACTTGCAAGGACGAAACGGCTTTTAAACAGAAGCTTGAACAGATCAATCCTCCTGATTGCGGGAAGGGGGGGGGGGGGGAAGGAAGGAGGAGCATGTTTGTTTCGTTTAACGTCAAAACCCTACCCCTCAACTGATAGGGCCTCCCACTCCAAACCTTAGGTGAGACCCTGAATAAGATGAAAGATGAAATCAATTTGAAGAACCTCACCACTGTCCCGTTGGCGACCGGCATTCAGACGATCTTCGATACCAGTTATTTTCAACTTCAAGGAAAGTTATACACCCAGATACAGGGAGTCCCAGCGGCTTCCTCTCTCCTCGTTCCTCTGCGACATTGTGCTGAACAAAATCGACGTTATGATCAAATCTGCGCAAGTATAATGTATTTATTTCTGGTCACGTTACGTAGACAACATTTTCGCCTCCTTGCGTAATTCGTCCTATATTCCCTAATTCTTAATAAACTCAACTCGTTTCATCCGTCAATTTTGTTTACTGTGGAAGAGGAGGATGAGGATGGCTTGTTGCCCTTCTTGGACATCAGGGTGCATAAGGACCAGTTCTTGAAGAGGATCTTTACGACCCACCATATTAAACCAACGCTGACGACTAGAAAAAATACATTACTCCTCGGCTCACCCACCCTTAGTTCTTCGTGTCATCAGTAGTGGGGAATATAAGAGGTTTTTCAATACTGGAGTAAAATGGAAAACAAGGTAATTGAAGCGGGAAAAATTACGCACAAATATTCTGTCAACGGCTATCCGTTGTTAAAGAGATTAAAAAAAAAGAAAACACCTGCATCCTCGAGAGCTATTCCTCGTCCAATCCAGTCCCCCCCCCCTCCACCACCGCTGGACTCCCTTTCATGTCGGGCTTTTCCAGGATGTTTACCAGTTTTTTTTTTCTAAGGTTGGAGTCAGAGTGATTTCAGCACCTATCACACTATTTCCAGCTCCATTCGCCCGGCACCCCTCTCCTACCCATGGTGAAATCAATATCACCCACATGTTTGAATTTGAATGAATCCATTTGCAACCCTAAACTTGACTCGACCAGTGATGTTGCATATGTAATCAAACGCACAGAATGCTCTTACATAAACGTTGGACAATGCAAAAGGGCTTTGGGGCTGCACAAATTGAACCATGGAGAGCCATTTCCAAGGGTGACATGGCATACGCGGTCATGAAATACACTGATGCTACCCATCACACTATAAACGTGGGCTGACCTCACATTCTGTATAGAGAGCTAGTGTAAAAGATAAGATTCTAGATGGAGGCATATACATTTTCGGTAAATAAACCTCGTGTCGTGAATACTGTAAAAAAATTTCAATGCAATGGAATGGTGAAAAAATGCTTTAAAGAAATACCTGTAAATAAAATATAAAACCTGGTCATGTGACTCCACTTAAAAGATGGTGGATCTGATCCCGACAGCTACTGTTGCTGCAGCGTCATTATAATGTTTATATTCTCTTAAATCATTATTTGTTGTTAAGTATTGTGGTTTAGAACCTTTCAGGTTTTAATGCTTTTCATACTGTACGTTATTGGTAGCGTTTTTGTTCGTTGTAGGTGACCAAGACCGGAAATAACCGGTTGAAAATTAAATTTTGACTCTGTATGCACTTGTGGGTTTTAACTGGCAGTCAGGATGCCCCATTCTACTTGTAACTTTGATTGTCAACCTCTTACAAGTAGTTAAAGTGTTACTAATGTATACATAAACATTCTTCAACTTTCAATGACTGAATGGAATTATAGAGCTACAAACCAGTGAATCTATTTTCCTCCAAAAATAGATATTTTTATGTGCAGTAAAGAACACTAAAACAAGACCAGTATCAGTGAATCCCGAGCAAACAGATACAGTAAAGCGCTACAAGACTGTAAGAAAATATTTATTAATCTTTAAAATTACGTAAAAATGACGCTCAGGTCATGGTGTTAAGGGATGCTAATTCAATCCTTCCTTGATAGCACGTTTGTATGTGTGTCTGTAAAATCTATTTTTATTATTATTGGTATTATGTTATCTTAATTACAATTCGTATAAAACTATTTCATACATTCAGCATAAAAAAAAAATCAAATTCCAACATGGACCTGCACTTAGCCCTAGTTGTGAACCAATATGTCCAGTTTATCTGGCGAGGCTTTTCAAACTACTTTGTTCTCAATACTATAGTCGGTTTGTCCTGACGATCAAAACGAGTTGAAGAGGCATTCCACTTTGTTAAGACATGAACATTTCATTGTCATTCTCGATGTCTGTCTGTCAGACTCAAGCAATATAGTTTTGACCCGAATTCATAGTTTATTTGTTTTGTTTATGTGAACGTAAAGTGAAAATCAAATTAATTTTTTTCACATCGAAAGTAACTATCCCCATGCAGCAAGGGTCAGCCATCTTTTGTTTAACATACAAGTTGCAACTATGAGTATAACAGCCTGGGAGTGTGTGTGTAATATGCAGGCAAAATAGGCCGACATATTACAGAAAGATTTTAAAAAATATATATGTTTGATATAATCATCAGAACGATTTTTGACGCAAAGTTTGTAAGGCAAATTAGTTTCACCCAAAAAAATGACTATGGTGACTTAATTGAAACACGAAAATAATTGGTTGTAATGTATATGAAAAATGCAGAATATGGAAGATGTTTCGAAGAAGGTTTCGTAAAGCAGACGATGCTAACGATGGTGTTGAAAAATTGGGCGGACGGCCAAATATCCGTGGTTTGAATGAGGTCACACGTAGGTACCGTATATGTGACTGACGTCACAACTTCAAAGAATCACGTTTTCTTTTCCCTGCAGCTCATAGCTGGAAATAAACCAGCTAAAGAATTCAAAGAAATAACTACTTTCGTATTTTAAAATTGTAATACTGAAATTTTTATAGTTTCAGTATTATAATAATGGTGGTTGATGGCACCTCATTTATCAGTCCGACCTGATGGAGATTGACGGACAAGTCTCACCATATTTTAAACGCAGTGTCTGTAGTTCCGGTTGGGCCGTAACTGTTTCAAGCCTATTTGGACGCGTTGCCGGGACCGGAGTTCTGCGTGTGTGGATCCTGGCAAACTAAAAAAACGAAGTTTTTAGAAAAACTTATATTAGTTTTCGTTAGGTTTGGTTAGTTTAGGTTAGGTTAGGTTAGGTTAGGCTACCCTGGTTAGGTTCACTTTAACACGCTGAAGGCCTAGTTTTCAACGAATTCACCGGGACCTGAGTATTTATAAACTGGATCCCGTCACCGGGACCTGAGACACAGCCTATTTTAAACACGTTTGCTTGGTGTTTTTTAGTTGAAAAAGTGTAGTGGAGTTTCACGTCAAAACAGACAGTGTTGAAACTTTCGTAAAAATTTTATTTTTGAGTATTTTTTTTATGTGTTCGTCGCATCATAAGACCGTTATCGATAAGACTAAAATGGTATTATTGCCTTCTATTTTAATGGAATAAATGTTGCGCTGCTCACACCTTCTCCGCACTCAGTCCCCGTTTTCACTCACGAGCATTTCTTCACTTTTTTCAATTAGCTTTAACATTTATGTTTAGTAAAATCGATAATATCTGCAGTGCGGTCGATAATAATGAGTATATCCCGCTTGCTATCATGGTGGAAAGTAGTATAATCGACCTAGTGTGGTATAATCACCCGATTATACACCGCGGTATAATCGGGGTGATTATACCACAGTACCTCTTCGTTGTGCGCATGCGCAACTTACCGAGCTAAGCTTAAAACAGACGCCAACTGTTAGTTAATGGCAGCGGGTTTTGACTCGCCTATATACCAGCTAGAAAACTCGACGTGTTCGTTACGATTTTCATATTTTAACATCACACGTTATAATTTTTTAGGCTAGTATATTATAATTTTACTTCGGCGATCTATTGGCATAAATAATTTAAATTTTTACCGTATAAGTCTTTTAGTTTTTCGATCCCATGGTAATTATTAGCAAACGAATAAAAATTAGTACAGGAACACACACAGCGCCATCTCTCGGCGGATTTCAGCAATGCGTAGTTGACGCGGCGTGTTTAAAAGGAGAAAGTCGCCGATGCAGCATCGTCCGTAACTTCTCGTTGGAGATAAATAATTTTATGAACTGATAAAATGGTAATCTAATAAAACGTAGCATTACGTTATAAATATTAATAAAAACATAACGAATGTTTAGTCCTTTTGTTATTATTTATTTTGAATTGGGATATACTCCAATAAAACAGCCCTCTAGATTTTGTGGATAATACGGCTAAAAATGTTTTCGCACTCAGCCTGTAACCAGACTAAAACTAACTCATGCTAATTAATTTGAAATTATACCCCTCGCGCTACACGCTCCGGGTATAATTGCAAAATAATTAGCATTCGTTAGTTTAATGTCAGGTTACAGGCTTTGTGCAAAAACAGCAGCCGTATTATCCACAAAAGCTCTAGGGCTATTACTACTGAGTATACCTCGCTTGCTACCATTGTGGAAGATACAGAAGATAGGGTATAATCAACCTAGTGGTGCATAATAAGATGATTATGTCCTACTTCCACGGTCATACACCAGCTCGATTATAACCCGGGACCTTTTCGTTGTACGCCTGCTCATCTTGATGAGCTAAGATTAAAACAGATGCCGACTACCAGTTGCCGACTACCAGTTGCCGACTACCAGTTGCTGACTAACAGATGACTGCAGCTTTTGACTCGTATATACCAGCAGAACTGGACGTATTCAGTGTGGTGTTTGTATTTTCACATCACTTTATAGTTTTACGTAAGTATCTTATAATTTTCTTCGTCGATTTATTAGCATAAATCATTTAAATTTCTATTGCATTAGTCTTTTTGATATCATGGTATATTAGCAGACCATTCAAATTTAGTACGTGCAGACGCACGGAGCCCTCTTTCGACCGATTTTAGCAAGGCATGATTGGAGCCGGGGCTATACTACAGTACCAGCTGGATCTTGGATGAAACATAGGATACGCGACTGGGTTGGACAATATGTCCACCGAAAGCGCCACTGATGCGATTGATTTGTCTTTTCGCTGCTTTTTGTAAACTGAGGACGACATCTGTAACCGGCTTACATGGACGGCAACACGCAACCAACGGGGTCAGCGCTCGTTGGTGTACCTTGCCATTAACAGAGCTGTTGTGCGCATGCTGCTAATCACTGTGTACACGCGGGAGTTGGCACAGCGCCCAACAGTCGGGTGCGAGGGTGTCCTGTTGTTCGACCCAGTTAGGACCGAATCGCACTGGTTTAGCCGTAATCCACTGGTTTTGAGGCTAGAGCTCGAGCTGCTATGTAATAAGCTCGAGCCCGGCCGTTCACCAATTGGTGTGGGAGCTCTGACTGAAAGGTTGGATCTCCGGGAGCCTACGTAGGTGTAAGCAGAAGGCCAAATTCTGCTATCAGCCTAATATGTAATGCTATTGTGTGCAGTCCCCTAGCTGTGCAGTAAGAAGTAAATTAGGGGGGGGGGGATTGAGGCTTAATGGCGCGTCGACAGCTCGGTCATTAGTGCCAACCTCAATCACAGTGCAGTGGTCCGGGTCGCCACTGCACCACACATTACAGAGATATTATTCAAACCCCTAATCTAAATCTTTTCATACAGCTGTACCTCCTGCAGAAATTGAAAAACACCGGACAGGATGACAGACTTGTCGCCCAATTGACACGCAATGTCATGCGGAAGATGAAAACGACGACGAACACCATCAAGATGGCGACAATCAACAAGGAAGTGCCGGACCGTAAGCGGTCGTCGACACCAATAGCATTCAGGAGGGTCAACCCCCGCAATAGGAAACATTGAGTAAGTCGGGTATGACCAATGCGCAAACGGGCCAACACTACCTCTTCACGGCGACTGCGGCGACACGCCGAGTGCCACTCCTCAACAGTGCCTTTAATAGCTCGTAATTTATTACCGTCCTGTCTGTCCCACAAAGCTTGCCAAAAAGCGTGTAACCTCAGACGCAGAGCTGGAAAGACGTCCGAGGGAACAAGGCTGAGATCCCTTCCAAAAGGGCCAGAAAGGGCCCCTTTCGCTGCAGAAGTGAATTAGGATTGAGCATTGTGTCTTGAGAATAATCGTCCACTTCCATAGCAACCCTTACACATCTTCCACAAAAACGGAACCATCCTTGAAACACTTTCAGGATAAACGAACATATCGCTATTTACTGAAGAGTTATGTGCAGTCGAGAATTATTTTAATAGCAATAATACGAAAAATTATTTATTTGTACGTGTCAGCTATTTTCCGGGTAGTTACTGGGAATAAGTTAGTGAATTACTAAACTTTTTGTCAGTAGCCGCTATTTGGCAGTGGATGGCGGAACTCACCGTACAAAAATTCACCGATGCTATTTGCTTGGTCAATTCCCGACAGACCTCGAATGAAATGGACCTCGAATGAAATGGACCACTCATGGGGGCTATTTCGGCTACCCTCTTAATATTGTTATAGGTCGAGCCTCATAGTTTACTGACCGTGTTGGAGCAGCATAAGCCTAAACAGGAAGAAGCCGCTGACGTGCAGCCTCGCCCTTCTCGCTGAGGAGGAATAATTTTATGAACTGAAACAGCAAGCTAATAAAACGTAACGTCTATGTCGTAAATAATAATAAACATTAAGAAAGTTTAGTCCTTTTGTTACTATTTGAACGGGTAGCTGCGAGCACTGGGCCGTCAGATTCGATAGGCGTCCCAGATGTACATCTCTGGCTTCGTACAGACCCGGGTTCGATCCTGGCGATGGGAAGTGTATATGTACGGGTTTTTCTCCGGTTGTTTTTCACCCGTCGCACGAGGGTTTCCTCTGGGTACTCCGGTTTCCTCCCTCATGCGGCAAAAAACAACTGTAATAATGGTGGTACTTCTTCCACTTAACATCTGCCACCGGGGAATTTGGGTGGGTAGATTCCTCGAGCATCGTCTCTATATATCATATTTATTTTGAATTAGGATATATTCTATTAAAACAGCACTCTGGCATTTGTGGATAATAAGGCAAAACAAGTTTTTGCTCTCAGTCTGTAATAAGACTAAAACTAACTCGTGCTAGTTAATTTGAAACTATACCACTCACGCTACGTG
>JAHWFP010121335.1:0-15458 GCA_023313725.1 Lithobius niger
AGCTGTAGACGTGTCGTTATACCCTATGAGAATTAACATGGGAGCCTGCGGACTAGTTACTAGTTACTAGTCACCAGTAACACAAATCAACGTTATTGAGGACACTTTCTCTCCATGAAGGACACGTTCCCACATTTTCGTGTTGAGTTTTTCATTGTTACTGGACCCAAGACACCTGATTCAAACGATTTGCAAAGATTTCTACCGCATGGGGAATTTACACCAGTATGCTGAAATCACGTATAAGTTGGTTTCAGTTAAAGACGCAGTCTGCTAGTGAGCCGCCATCTGACAACAATTACACTCTAACAATTACGCTCTAACAATTAAGGTCCAACAACAATAAAACGTCCACTTGGCGGCGACACACTAGCGTGTGTCTAGATGATTGAAGTCCTCTCTCCAGCAAAACTAAAACTATTAATTTCTCCGTTTCTATTCAATATATTTCGACCAAACTTGGCCTGATAGTAGATAGCAACTTTTCCAAACTTTACACCAACTTTTATGCAATTCCGTGCAAGAGTAAACGTAGGGCGCCACACGTAAATTTGAAAACTGTTCACTTGTTGTTGTTTTTGTTCATGGCTGACACGGTTTCAGAAAAAACTACTGCACCTACCAGAAATCTGAAACATGATTTGAGCCGAAATTTCCCTGGGCTTCAACCTTACAGGGACCACTTTTTCAATTGGTCCATCCATTCTGGAGTTACGGGACCCTAAACGAGCATTTTGATTGTTTTACATTGTTTTAACCATTGTATTTAGGAAACAATGGCACTCAGCAAACTCCAGATCCATTCT
Organism: Lithobius niger; assembly: GCA_023313725.1. Classification (NCBI taxonomy): domain Eukaryota; kingdom Metazoa; phylum Arthropoda; class Chilopoda; order Lithobiomorpha; family Lithobiidae; genus Lithobius; species Lithobius niger. The sequence continues at coordinate 807 of JAHWFP010121335.1, forward strand.
TCGTGCATGCAACAATCGACTGCATGCATAAACCTTTATAGCGCGACAGCATAGCCGTAAAAAAGGTGCACGGATTACAAACAAAAACGTCAAGTGTGCCGTAAAAAAAGGGGTTATATGATTGAACTTTCATTTTACTTGTTAAAATGTACACAGATAAAAATTGGTGATTTTTAATTGAAATAACCAAATGTACAATTCAGAAAATTGCATCTGTTTAAGTGCTGTTGTGCTTTACCAATCATATACGTTACGTAAAACACAACAGAACTTAAACAGATGCAATTTTCTGAATTGTACATTTGATTATTTTAATTAAAAATCACCAATTTTTATCCGTGTAGATTTTAACAAGTAAAATGAAACTTCAATCATATAACGCCTTTTTTTACGGCACGCTTGGCGTATTTGTTTGTAATTTTATATAAGCGAATGGCGGGGATAACTATAGGAAAACGACCTTGGATCTTCTTATCCCTCTCGGCCTTGACCAGCGCGCAGTTATTGATTAAGATGAGTGTTAAATGGCGCCAATTTCCAATATCGAAAATGTAACGGAAATAAAAAATGAAATTCGAATTCCCGATGTCGGAAATATATAGAATTCCAGATATTGCAATGCTTGCATACTTCTTGTTGATATCAGAAAATATAATATCTGAAATTGTAATTTGCCTTTGCGACATATGAAATAATTCCAGATACTGAAAATAGAATTTAATTTTTCGTATTGGGAATTCTATTTTCGATATTGGAAATGCAACTGTAATTTTCCCCCTGCCCTTAAAAGTGCGAGAAATCGAAATTGGCAGCACCATCGAATTGTCGAGGGGGCAAACTTGGATAATGTTCATTACAAATTGAATACTGGTTATTTATTATCATCACTTGGTTAATTTGAAAGTAAAGTTTAAGACGCAGATTTTTTTTACCATTAGTGCGAGGAACTGAAACGCTGCCTCAGGAGCATGTGAGGTCAGAGCCTGGCCGAGCGGGAAAATAATAGAGCGTCGCATACATTTGCATGTTTGGCAAGTTGAAACTGATTTGGCCGTTTTGTTCGCTACATATGTTAACCCATTGCCATCACAACTTAAAAGATATCATAGATAATGCAGAAAGCAAAATATGTACACATTTTTGCCGAGTTTTCGTCGTGTAAAGCCGTGTTGACAGTTCGTGAAAAACTGAAAATCGTTCACAGTTGGCAAAAATAAAAATGTTGAGTTTGCTAAATTATTTGCTAGCAGCTCTCCTTATGATAGCACACTAATGCCCAGAAGGGTTGAGTGAAGAGCAAAATGGTATATCTAGACACACGCTAGTGTGTCGCGCCAAGTTAGGCAACAAACATCACAACAAACATCACATCAATTCAATTGTCGAGGTTGTAAACCATTGTAGCGCGACGCCATTGCGTCAGTGTCTTATATCTTGAAGCATAGTTGGGTACATTTCAGGTACTTGGGGAAAAATAATAAAGCGGTACAAAAGCTTAAATTGTGTTGAAATCGTGAGCAATGACCCACCTCACAAAAATTAACTCATGTAGGAATGCCAGCTAAGCTGCTTTCAATGCAAAAACGGACCCTCAATAACGTCGTAATTGTGTTATAGTGACTAGCTACTAACTAGCTAGTCCGCTCATCCCCATGTTAATTTCCATAGGGTGATTATTAATCGATACCGAGATAACGGGAAGGCTTCCTGCTATGAAATTGGACGAATGGGTGCAGTACAATACAAACTGCTTATCTTTTATGGTTTCGAGCCTGGGGGCGTAACGGGAATGGCGTGGGAGGGCGCGTAAGTACGAAAATATTGTTATAACCATTGTTAGTATTGTCGGCATCGTCTCTCATTGGACGGCCAAAGTTCTGACAGTGATAACGTGTATACTGACGTGCGAGCCTAGACACACACTAGTATATCACGATAAATCTAAACAACGTTGCAAAGAAATTGTATTCACGTCCAATTCACGAAAAATAAACCAACTGTAATAACAAAGTCAAAAACTGGTAAAGAGGCCACCAAGTTGAGAGTGGTTCGGCCCTTCAAAGGAGTGATATCAACACACCAAATTAACTAAATAAAACAAATTACAACCAAACCAAAAACCTATACAGAGGTGACTAAGTTGAGAACGGTTCGGCCTATAATCAAAACATAGTAGCACATTGTTGAAAACCAATTTCTTGTTGAAGTGGCACTTTATTACACATCTGCACGGTAGAGGAGTTGAATCAATACACAATTTAAAAAAAAGGAGTGATATCATATCAAAAACCAAAACTGGTTAAAGGGGCCGTCAAGTTCCGAATGGTTCGGCCCTTCAAAGGAGTGATATCAACACACCAAAACATTCGCCAACTTAATCGCACCGAATAATACTTTGGACGTTAAATGAAAACTTGAACATTGCTACCGAAAGTAGCAATGTTCCAGTTTTCATTTAACTTTCGAACTAATAAGCAGTGCGATTGACTTGGCAAATGTTTTGGTGTGTTGATATCACTCCTTTGAAGGGCCGAACCATCGGAACTCGGCGCCCCTTTAACCAGTTTTGGTTTTGATATGATATATATACATATATACACACATACATACAGGGTGTTTCAGAATAAAACCGACAAACTTCCAGGGCATACTAAGGAGGTAGACAAGTCAAAAAGTCCTATACATCACATATCCAAAAATGCTTGGTTACCGAGATATCACCATATTATACCCCACTTATTTTATGATCGAGTATTTAAGTCCGGGCTTAATTGGAGACTGTGAGTTACTGGCTGTGATTGAATGCCTGCAAGGTGCACGCTTTATTATGCCCTTATACACCTGTTATGAACTAGAGGTGTTGGCAACGATTTAAGACCAACTTCATAGTTCCACAGCTCAGATTCAGCACGGTTCACCAACCTGCCTCAAAACTTCGTGATAGGCCTAATCGAATTCCGTCCAAAACTGCAACTACGTCTAACTTTTGCCAAGAGAGTTGTAAATAAATGTTAAAAAACTTTTAAAAGATGGAGTAAGTTAATAATTCTACACGCAATAAATGTTGCTCAATGTTGTAAAAAATATCGCTGCTTTTGTTAAATGTTTTCCTACTAGTTGCGTGTATTTTTTTTCTGTGGGGTGGGGGCGCGGGGGGGGGGGGCGGAAAAGGTGGTTGCGGACGTGGACTGCTTTGTGAAATATGGTTTCGTTTTAAATTGTGTGCAAAGATTGTTTGCATCGTCTGAGGACTGGTTTGAGGGATCTGGTCCCCACCTTTTGAGCAAAATGTCACAAAACTTTTTTTCTTGAATCAGTCGATGTAGTGGCACCGTAGCCACAGCTCGGAAAAAAATCGCAGGAGGCCGAACAAAGCCATGGGCGTTGTTAGCTCCCCCGAGTAGGGTCCACTTCTTTTTCACATACTCCGGAGGAACTTATTTAGCATTATGACAAATTTTGGGGTTTCGACAGCGGGAGGGGAGGGGGGGGGGCTGGTTCCCCACGCACCCACCTCCTCCCTTCCTACTGTTCAGGGGCCTTTATCTCCCCTCTCCTGTTCGTGTTTATTTATTTTTTGCAGTTAAAAAAACAAAACTAGAGTCCACTATACGGCTATTAGCCCGAGAGGTGAGGGGGATGGGGCGAGTTGAACGAGCGTTGAAAACGTCCCGAGCTGAATTACAATCGTTATAATTACGGCTGTAAATTTTGCAGTTGCCTTGCCCGACGTAGACTTTAAACCAATGGACCAGGTTTTCACCGTTGTCCCCCCCCCCCCCACTCCCTCCCCATCTCTTACCTTCCAGGATCATCAGTTGGAACAGGTCATTTCCATTCTCCCCTTACGGCTTTCAACTGGTTAACGAAGCTTTCTGTTTTTTTATAAACGTCGGGAACAACGAACATACCTGGGCTGCTCAGTTTCAGGAAAATAAAACAGGTTTTCTTAGGAATAATAAAAAGGAACTTCTGCTGTATTCTTTTGATTTCTTAATTAAAATGTGGCATTACTTCTACCGTATTTCATTACGGAAACGTTAAGAGCTACTGGGTAGAGAGAGCCCTTGAAAAGAAGCCAGATCTGCTTCACGTCAAACCGCGTCGCAATACTGAGTTCTTGCAAGATGCTCCTATCTTGGCAAGATTAGAGGATATTGCAGTTTCGAACGTAATTTATTATCGCGAAGTTTTCCCACTGGTAGGTGCACCTTCCTGCACCTGAGTTTGTTTAGTATGAGGCCACAGTACGGCGCGCGCCCTGCAAGGCACTCTGATACAGGCTTCCAACGCTTATGACTTAAATCCTCGATCATAAAAGAATAGGGGCAAATAGGGCAATATCTCTGTAACGAAGCATTTTTTGATAGGTGTCACATAGAACTTTTTGACTTGTTTTTACTTCCTGAGTATGTCGTGGAATTTTGTCGGTTTTTTTCTGAAACACCCTGTATATATATATATATATATATATTCTTTTTTTTTTTGGGGGGGGGGGGGGGGGGGGGGCGAGAAAGTACCGCTATATTCATATATACCAAAACAAAAGCTGTATTGGTTTCTGGATAATTTGGTATTTTTTGGGGGGGGGAAGGGGAAGGGTTCCTCCTCACCGGACCAGGTAGATAGGGAATCGCCGCGTTACCCCATCGTTGGAATGATTGTAAAAGGCATAAGGTAAAGCAGAAACCTAAGCAAAGTTTGCGCAACACAAAACTTAAGGGCTTCTGCCAATCTGAAATCGCGATATCAACTAATTTCAAAATTTTTCATATTTCATAGTTGCCCATTTCATTTGCTAGTTCGTCACTACCCATTGCTTTAGTAAAAGCAGAAACATGAACTAAATCCGTACTCGATGAAAATCGGGTATAGTTGGCAAAATTAAAAAGAACATTTTGCCGGCCCCCAGCCAGGCCGGCTAAAATGGTTTCTTTTGCTGAAAAAGTGCTTTACCTGTAAATTTTTGCATTATGTCCCAATGATGCTGGTTGTTGCTTGGAACTTGAAGTGCCGCATCAGTAACCCTACCGCGCATGCGCGGCCCTCCCTATAAAGGATGCGTACTCAGGGAGATCGCCATCACTTTGTCTCTCAATTATGTCAAAAGGTGACTTGAGAGGGGAGGCAGGGAGGATCTAAGGTAATGCACTTTTTCAGCAAAAGAAACAATGTTTAGCCAGCCTGGCTGGGGGCCGGCATAATAGTCTTTCTTTATGCTGTGAAAAGTGCAGTACCTGTCAATTTTTGCACTGACAGGCCGACCTCGTCTAGGTAGGTGGCGGGCACTTTTTGACTGAGTTCCTGAGGTATTGAGGCAGCTGTCACCCATTGAAGTTCTCCTCCATTTTCCATTTTTTTTTTTGTCAAACTGGGGAGGTTGTATTACATCGTATAACTTACTTACTCTACTTGTTCTTCTTTTTTTAAAAAAAAAAAAAAAAAAAAAAAGGTTGATGGGTTTACCTTCACAGGGCGAGCATGACTTCGAATGGAGAGGTTGAGAGTCTTGCATCGGATTGATGTTCAGCGGTGATGATGTGGTTGTAAACGTAGGAAAATGATTAAGTTTAGCTTCGTGATGTTTTGTCGGATTTTCTGATTAAAGATGGGGAAGAAAAGAAAATTGTTTGTATATATTTTTTTTTGCTCCTTTTTTTTTTGAAAAATGCGTAATGAGCTGATTAGTGGTGGTGGTTGTGGAGGCCGTATAGGTGGCCTTTGGCCTTGCTGCGACAAGAGGAGCATGGGATGTCCAGGTTGGTGCAGCTGGCAAGGAGGACAGGTCTGGATGAAGAGGGGTGAAAGACGTGTCGTTATCAAATTACCAGAGTGAAAAGGCATGTAAGTTGTAGTTCTGAGCGGTTGCCGAAATGTTGAGGATAGGATCGGGTTGATGATCTTGTAACGGTTCGTCAAGAGGAGCGATGGGAGCGTCATCTTCGAGGGGAGGCTCGATGTAAGTCAATGGCTTAGATGGTAGGATGGAGAGCCGGATGCGTGGGTCGGAAGGCTGGATAAGGCTGGGGTGGAAGAAGGGACTTAGTTTTTTTGTACGATGGCTTCCAGGATTTTTCGATGTCAATGGGGGAAGGTGACCACGACATTAGGGATTCAGGTTCTGTGATGCCTTGGTGAGGCGCGGGTGGAGAGGTTGGTCTACGCTTCTTTAAGGCCTGTTGTAGAGTCAAGTTGATCAACTGTTGGGACTGTTCATTGTTAGTGGCATGGAGATTGTCAATTTGCGCTTTAAGATCTTGGATCTGTTTTCGCTAGCTCGTGATACGTTTTTGCCACGATCGGAAGATGGGTTTTACCTGTAGACAACTAATGTTTAGCTGGATTTTTGATGACTCTTTAAGCTTTAATTTGTGTTTGATGGTCTTGAAGATTTCGCGTTGATCCATCTTGAATGGTTCGTTGGATTCAGACGTGAAGGGATGATAGTTACTGACCGGAACTGGTGGAGGAGGGATTAAAGAAGGGTCAGCTTTGTTATCGGAGTGGGATGAATAATTCGATCTTTGAGGAGAAGTAAATGTTGGTGACGGTATTTGAGGGTCATCCTTGTTGGGAGAATGAGGTGTAGCGGGTACGAGGTTGGATTGTTCATCTTTGGGATGGAGGATGTAGGATTCCAGTGGGAGCGATGGATTGTCCAGGGTTGGAGGAAGTGGGTCCTCCTGTTCATGGTCAAGATCCTCGTTTCCGTGTTGCACTTCTGGTGTGTCGACCGGAGCAGTTGAGGGAGAATCAGTGGACATCGGTGAAGTAACCCACGTTTGTTGTGAAATCGGAGTGACGGTGGCCGAAGAATTTTCGGAATTCCCAGGGGTTGATGGCAATGCCAAAGTCGTGGTTGAAGAACGGAATTTTTTGACGTGGGGGATTTGAAAGGTTCTTTGGACTTGACGTTTTTTAGTTTCTGTTCATTGCGTTAAGCAGAAAAAAGTTGAAGCGCTGAGATTACTTTCCAGTCTTTGTATGGGATACGGACGCAAATTGGGCACGGGTTGTGGTAGAAGTTACATTTCCGGTGATATTGAAACACAGTGACATGAGGGTCTTTCCTATTCTGATTCTTCAACCCGGGACAGTTACATCAACCGGGGTCTTCGACTAGTGGAAGTCTGCCGGAGTAAGGATCTTTAAGGGTGGAATTGTTGGCTTTAACGTCTTCACCATGATGATAACGTAATGTGAAACAACCTGTAGCAGAGGAGTGCTAGACAGCATTCCATGAAAACACACAAAGGGACTCGGCAAGGCGGGAACGGAAGAGAGCCTCGTTCTGGTTTGTGACGTCACGAGTTGGAGGCCGAAAGGAGAAGGTGATGACCGAACGGCGGTAGAGTGTTGGAGGGAAGGTTGGTGCGGGGATAGAGATGAGCGGCCCAAACCATGGACCGTGTAGGTTGATGTTAGATGGATAAGAAAGGCCGGCAGGAACGATGTGTCACAAGGCAGAGGTGTGTGTGAAGGGCTTGCTTGTTGACCGAAGGGCAGGGATGAATGAAAGGCGGGTCTGGTTGAGCAGGGAAAGGCTGTCGAAGACAAGTGGGCCATGTTGACAGACAGGGGCGAGCACGGAGGTCTTCCTGGTTCAAGACGGATAGATCCTATCGGTGCCGTGGGTGGCAACCGAGGAGTGAATAGCAGGGCAAGCAATAACGTAGTAGCGGCAGCTGTGGTGTGAGTAATAACATGGAAGCACACCAGGGCTATGACCGAAAGGCAGCTGGTGGTGAATGCAGGGAAATGATGTGGATGAGGTGATGATGAGGCACATGACCGAAAGGGTAATCGGTGATGTTGCGGGGATAACCAAAAGGGAGGGCCGATGTTGCTGGGATTAGTGGAAGGAAGACGGTGGAGGATGCGAAGCGATGGCATATCGGCTCGGTGCGGAAGGTGGAATCAGCAGTCGGCGGAGGAGCGGCTGTGTCATTAAGGGATGGCCGAAATGAGGTTCGTTTGAAGGCCGTAGGGCGTTAGAGAGTCGAAACTACCTGAGGGCAGCCATGGTGAGGGCCATGAGGCGAGGCAGTTGATTGATAGAGTCGGGGAAGACGGAAGGCTAAGGTGCGGCGATGATTCACAGTCGTCTGACTTCATGGCTTCACGTGCGAGAAGGCATCATGTGGATGGCAAGGTGGAACAGCCGGCCAAGGATGGATGGTGACAATGGAGGGTTGATTGAAAGGAGGGTGTGAACGGAAGTCTCGAGGTGCCAATGTGTCCGCTCTGAGTGAAGGAAGCCGGGATGCAGGCAACGGGGTGAGGCAGATGTTGAAGCGGTTGGTAATGTAGGAAGGAAGACCGAAAGGCGATGGTGAAGGAGATCCCAAGGAGCCGTCGTATGTGGGTTTGGAGGCCGTGAGGTTAACTGCTTTGTTGATCATCAATGGACATTTCTCGTGGGAGGCGCTTGAGTGGCTGAAAGGAGGTCAGAGTGATTGTGCTTGTTGGTGGCGGAGACGCTGGCGTGCAGCGGTCGACGAGGGCGTCCGGGGTGTAGGACAGAGCACGACATTCGAAGCCGGAGTGATGACCGAAAGGGCAGCTTGCATCGCAAGGGGATGACCGAAGAGCAAAATCCAACTTTGACAAGAGGGGGATGTCAGCATTGTTGACGACATGAATGACCCGCACTAACCGGGTGCGCAGCGGTCGTCGTCGACGGTCGGGGTTGCAGTAGAAGACAGCATGGCATTCATGGATGCGGAAGGTCGAAGGGGAAGACACGGCCCAAGTAGCATGTAATTGCTGAGGCAAGTGATGAATTTGAAGACGTTGTGTAAGGTAGACGGAGTAGGTAGGTCGACCGAAAGGTAGCTCGTTTCAGGGTTGGCCGAAGAGACGATTACGTCTTTGAACGAGGACGGGGCGAAACCTGAAGAGCAGAAGAAAACGGGCTACCGGTTGAGTTGCGGTGAGTGGCGGCCTAGGGCTGGGCAGTAGATGGTGATCCCAAGAGATGACCGAAAGGGAGAACAGTGGCTTGAAGGTGAAGCCTGATGTTGGCGACGACAGAAAGGTTAGCCAGTAGGGAAAACCGAGAGGATCAGCCGAATAGAAGCATGACCGAAAGCGCCAAGGTGTCAGGACGGGAGATCGTTGTTATGACCTGGAGTCTGGCAGCGGGAATGGGCCCGGGGATGACCGAAAGGAGAGGCATGCAGGAGATGGCGACAGGTAGGCCTGGCAGTGATGTGCTGATGGCGTGCACGTTGTGCGCAGACTAACGTGTACCGGCCGTCAGACCAAGCAGGAAGCTGGTTCCAAGGGGACAACGACTACCGGAGGGTAAGGTGAGGTTGACGGGATGCAGGTAATACTCGAGGGAAAGCGGATGCCAACAACGACATGCGCGATACTAAATAAACGTGCAGCAGTTGTTGTGGTCGACAAGGACTCAGGGAGAAGACCAAAAGCAGGAGAATGGCGGATGCAGCATGCTGAAGACCAGGCGACAGCTTGAGACAAAGTGATGGCGATCTCCCTGAGTACGCATCCTAGTTATAGGGAGGGCCGCGCATGCACAGTAGGGTTACTGAGGCGGCACTTCAAGTGTCAAGCAACAAGCAGCATCATTGGGACATATTGCAAAAATTGACAGGTACTGCACTTTTCACAGCATAAAGAAACTAAGTTGGAAAAACTGAGTTGGCCATTTGATTAGCTATTAACTTTTTCTGTTAACCAATCCCAACTACGATTTGAAGATCCTTTTGGGTTAATACAGAAGCAACTAAATTTTTCCCAAACAAGCTTCTGAAGAATATTAGTAAAAAATGTCAAAGGGCCAAGTCCGTAACAACAAACCGGTTTAAAGTAAAAAAAGTGACCCTAAAGGTTCTGATATTCATTGCAAAAATGTCCCAAAGGTCCCCTGAAACCATGGAGAATAAAATGAACATGGAGCATGTCGATTTGAAATGTGGACGCTTTTCTCCAAGTTGTTTTGGAAAAAACTGAGTAAAAGGTTTCGCCATTTTTTTCATCTTTCGACGTTCCATTTAACTGTGGAAGTTTTTTTTTTTAAGTAATACCTCTAAGCCTAGTCATTTAGGAAATAACTGACCAAAAGATTTCACTATTTTTCACCTTTCGGTAATTCATTTAAAAAGAAATTTTCTGCACTCCCTCTGCTAACTCCTTCCCAGTTGCCCACCAGTACACCAGCAGTTCATAGTCATTCACTGCAGCCTAAAGGACCAAAACGTAGACTTACGTCAACCCCCAATTTTCAATGGTAGCCAAGGGCCTGTTTCAGGGTCTATATAATTCTAAACTAAACTCGGTTAATTTAATTTGTAAAGAAAATGAAACATGATTGAGTCCCAATTAAGTTCGTGAACGTGAACCAACAGTTGACTGCAGAAGATAGTCTGATCAGTGACTAACAAGGAGACCTTGACAGAGTTGCTGCCATTCAGTGCTGGCCAGGGTAGTGTGATAGACTACCAGCGGTTACGGGGTCTACTCTGACCTAGCCTAAACATTATCTGTGCCCTTAGGGGTGATCGGAGGTTTCCAGTTCGATCCCTGAGGTTGTCCTTCTCCTTACCAAACGCTGTTAAACCGTGAAAAGGCCACGGGAAAAAACTCAATAAAATAGACTATGAAAAATAAAATCGCGGGGCAAAAGCCGTGTGTAAACTGCAGATCGAGGAAATATAAGCCACAAAGAAAAACCCCTTTATTTGTGAGCTGCGAGGCGATGTTGTAATTTTTTTAAATCAAGATTTTTGAAAAAGGCAAAAAAAAAATGTGTCAAATATTATACTTTTTCACATTTGAAATAAAAGCTTGCGAAAGGAAGACACAAACTATTTTTCAATTTTTTGTTTATCTTGAAGTAGAAAATTTTAATAATAATAATAATAAAAATAATAAATTTTATTTCGCCTATCGAACCGCTGACAGCAGACCCAAGGAAAAAGAAGATGGTAGGGGAATGGAAAATTATGGGTTCCAAATAGAATGTTCAGGGCGACGAAGGAACGGGCGAATGGTGGAAGTGGTTAAGTGCTTTTTGAAGGAGACAAGCGATGGGGCTAAGACAGTTTCATTGTTGAGAGAGTTCCAAATAGGAACCACTCTAAGAGCAAAGGACGACCTCCGAGAATTTAAATGAAAAAGGGGAAGAATAAGTTTGTAACAGTACCACGAGTCCTGGAGTTAGGGCTAAAATCGAAAAGTGGGAGTTCGAAAGGTAACATGGAGTGTATAATCTTATAGGTTAAGATCAGATCGGCCCTCTAGCGTCTGCATTCGAGGGTTTCAAGGTTTAGAAGATGGAGTCGTTGATTGTAAGGAAGAGAACGCATGCCTGGCAACGATTTAGTGTGTTTCCTTTGAATAGATTTAATCCGGTCAATGTCAGCAAGGAGATTTGGCGACCAGACCTGACTTGCATACTCAAGGAGTGGTCGGACGAAGACCTTGAAAGCCCAAATACCAGTATTACGATTTCCAGAATTAAAACAGCGACGCACCATGGCTGATCGACGGTTTGCTGCAGCAGCAATGGAAACACAATGCGTAGTAAATTTAAGGTCATGTTGGAACCAGACGCCAAGATCACGGATGCAATCAACAGTTTCTGTAAGAGGGGAGTCATCTAAAAAGTAATTTAGGGGGTTTGGCGTGTTGCCAATGGGAAAACAGTGGCATTTGTCAAATGAAAGAGGGAGCTGCCATTTAAATGACCAAGAGAGGACTGAGTTTATACAGGATTGGAGGCAAGATGCATCGGCTGGAGTGACGAATGGGGAGTGAAGTTTGAGGTCATCTGCATATTTTTCTTGGGGAAACAGTACTTTCATGAATGGTCAGATCATTAAGAAAAATGATGAATATGAGTGGCCCCAATACGGAGCCCTGAGGCACGCCACTAATTAAGTTTCTAGGTGAGGAAAATTCCCCCTCAACGATGACGCGCTGGGTACGCCCAACCAAGAATGCAGAGATCCAAGACAGCAAACGTCCTTGGAAACCAATTGAGTAAAGTTTAGATAATAATTTTGAATGGATGACAGATTCAAAAGCCTTTTTAAAGTCGAAAAGTATGACGTGAGTGGGAATGCCGAGATCAAGTGCCTCGGACCATTTGTCAACGGCCAAAAGCAGTTGATGTTCCGCCGATCGACCAGGCAAAAAACCGTACTGGTCAGGATGAATGAAGTGCGAAGCATTTATATGAAACATCATAGTGTCCTGAATCATGGATTCCATAATTTTGCAGGAACCACAGTTAAGGATATTGGTCGGTAATTTTTGGGATCAGAGGCATTACCCTTTTTAAATATAGGGACAACAGATGCAGTAGACCAGAGGTGTGGAAGAACACCTGTGGAGAAGGAAAGTGAAAAAATGATGTGAAGGGCTGGTGCAATTTGGTCGCCAATTTTTTGGTAAAAGAAAGAGGAAAAACCCGCTGGGTCGACGGAGTGGCTGGCTTTTAGCCTACGAAGAACTGCACAGATGTCTGCCAATTGAAAGACAACATCGGTACAGACTGCTGGTGCCTGCAAGGTGTTGGAGGCAATGGGTGAAGGCGTGGAGCCATCATCCAAAATACCATGACTGGAAAACTGAGTGTTGAACGCTTCAGCTTTATCGACAGGGGAAGTAAGTGTATTTCCAAGTACTGTGAGAGGCGGAAGAGTACGAAGAGACTTTGATTTAAGGCGATAAAAACGAAAAAGAGAAGAATGGTTGGCTGTACCAAGAACCTGTTTTTTCGATGGCAAGGTTCCTAACACAGCAAGAGTAGGATTTTTGAAGGGATGAAAATGTCTGATGGTTGGAATCAGTCCTGTTTACACGCAGACGCTGCCACGCAGCAAGTTTTTTTGTTCGAAGACGAGAAAGCTCCTTGGAGTGTACCCCTCGCTGGACCAAACGACGGGAGGACGTGCATGTGCAAAGGTCCGTACAGTTGAACAGAATAGACAAGAAATGGTTCCAAGCGTGGTTTTACATCAATTAGGTTACTTAGTTCAGAAATCCAATCAACACGGTTCAGAGTTTCACGCAACCTGTTGAAGTCAGTTAGTTTTGTATGACGTTTGACCTGGAGAGAGACGCCATGGTGTAGCTTGAAAGCGACCATATTATGGTCACTAGTACCAAGTGGCTCGTCAACATCGACGTCGTAAACTACCCTTTCATCATCGGTGAGGATTACATCTAGGATATTTTGACCATGAGTAGGCTGTGTGACCAATTGAGCAAAACCACAGTCAGATATGTCATCCAGGAAGGTATTGTGAATATAACCAGTGGAGGAAAAAGTATTCCAGTTGGCGGTTGGAAGATTTAGGTCACCAAGGACAATATTTGAACAATCCTGCACCAATGCAGACTTAATGTAAGTAGCAGTCTTGAAAAGTGTAACAACATCATGACCATGTGGAATATATGGCATAATGAAGTTTAATTTAGATTTGGGGATCTTCACAGCAAATAATTCAACATCGTCTGCAGAGCTGCACAAAAAGTGACAAATATCCTTACGGTAAATTAGAGCAGTTCCACCCGCGTGGGAGCCACGATCCCGGCGGATGATATCAAAGGTAAGTCCTTTAAGTATTAAAGCATCTGGAATTGTGTTATTAAGCCAAGTCTCGGTCACAAAAATCAATTCAAATGTGTTTGATGGCAAAAGTAAATGGAAAACATGGAGGTTAGCAAGTAGGCTACGAGCGTTAAGGAGACAGCAGTTAAGGTTATGCGTCGATCGTTTTGAACGAAAATCATAAGTAGTGGTACTCAATGGTGGATGGACGAAGAAAGGTCTGCAGCAATGGCGTAGAGGCAAAATGGGGTTGGGAGCGAGATATTGGTAAAAATGACAGATTACAGTTCCCATTTAAATTCAATAGTTTTCCGATGGATCATCAATAAACAAGTGGGAATTTCGATCGGCAGCAATATGAAGAATCTCTTCAGAAAGTTTTATCTTTCCCATACTGGTCAGGTGCACGCCGTCCCGAGCCATTAAAAATCTGTTCGAAAAAATATGATGGTCCATCGAGATAAAATTCCAATTTTCGCGGATGCAGCGTGTACGGAGAAGGGAATAGACACAGATAACCTTACGGTCAGAATCGGTGTTAAGGTCGTTCAAACGAGGAAAAAGTCCGATGAAGGTGACTCTGGACAAGGGTCTAATATTGCGTACCTCGATGGCAGTTTTGGCAAGATTTTCAACGATGGTTTCTTGGTGGTCACTGTTAATGTTATTGGATCCCGCACAAAGCACAACGTGTACATTTTGATCTGCGTTCTTGAGGATCGAGTTCAATCTACTTGGGATTTGCTGGATGGTGCAGCCGGAATAGGTCCAGCTGGCAGATTTGGCATTGTTTGATTTCAAAGCACGGACATTAGAATCACCTATGATTATAATTTGGTTTTGTGGAGCGTTAGCACTATGAGAGTTTTCACTGGATTTTTGTTTGCTACTGGTTGGGTTGTATTTGTCAAGGCATGCAATAATATCACGGTTGGCACTTGCAGGGGGCTGACCAATTACATCCTTATTTTTTTGTGGAACGTGGCAGTTGATGTTTATATTTAGGCAGTTGACGAACTTTGATAGAAGATGGTAAAATGAAGTTTGTTCCTGGTTTCACATGGGCC
>JAHWFP010121336.1:2672-14439 GCA_023313725.1 Lithobius niger
AATGTGGGGCTTCTCCACGCAACCGAGAAGCCTTCAACGCCAACCCCCTCATCAACCTTCCCAGAATGCCCCGCGGGGCCAAAAAAGCGGGAAACATTGTCGCAAAGCACCGCTTTGTTCTTTCCGACACGTAAAGTCTTCCCATTTCGCAACCATGCCGAAAACGAGAGGAGGCAATGTCAAGTCAGCATCACCCATGGGAAATGATGCAAGACTCATGGGAAACCTGTCACTAGCTCGTGACGAAGAAATCCAAACATGTAAATGTGCCGGAATCGTCTCTGAAAAAAAGAAAACTGATCCACATCCCGCCTGTGCTCATCACCGCACATGCGATTATTATCGTCGCCCCTGCTCCTATTGCAAGGAAATTTCTCCAAAACGTTAGGCTAAAATTCTCTGGATGAGAAGGAAAAGTGCAGCTAGAAAAATGCAAATACACGAGAAAAAACTACGGGAAAACTCAAATCTGCCACCAACGCCTGGCAACTCCACCAGCTTGTCGGACATTGTGTCTCCAATATCCTCATCGACACCATGCTCAGCTACCCCTTCACCAGCGAAAACCTGCACAACCACGGACAATTAAGACTCAAAGAACACTCCCCACTTTCATGGAATCCCCGGAATTATCCACAAACGACAAGACTGCAAGCAATTCCGCGGCAACTCCCAAATCACCTGAAACCAGCGTAACACTCTCGAAACGAGACCGAGAACGAAACGGTCGAGTCAAACGAAACCAATTCTCCTTGCTCCCCACCGGAACTAGTCTCCTTGCAAGAACTCAGAAACAAAGTCTCAAAAGGCTTACACCTTTCTAGTCACCAAAAGAAAAGACTCGTGGAAAACCTCACTGGTTTACACAAGACCCTAGACGTCATCTACGGCCATGTATCTTCAATTTGTGCAGCCAACGATCAACTAACATTACAATTTAAAAGTACATGAACAAGACGCCTTTATCAACAACTTTAACCAAACCACTTGCACGAAGAAGTTTTCAACACCACTTACATCTCCAAACGCCTGCCGAGTGCTTCAACACAACATTTCAAGGTCATGGAAACCTCAATACAAGAAATCACCAAGATTTCCACGTAAGAAAAGAATTTCTTCATCCAAACCGATCGATCCGCGATATTTTTCGCCGGAAGCTGTGACTCCGCCAACACCCAACATTCCTCTTGACCAAGCATCGGATTCTTCAACTACCATAACCAAGAAGCCATTTCCCACCAATGACGTCCAAATGAAGGACTGTTTATCCGTAACCGCCAACTTGCCACAGGAAAAGTTTTCATCTCAATCAATCTGGCAATACTACGACAATGAATTATTCGTGCCTGTCAACCAAATATGAAGCAAAACTCTGTTTAGACGTCCAGTTTTTGAGCCCCGACCGTTTGACCTGCTGTGGGACTTAGCCAACACCAAAACCAGGTCACTACCTTGTCTTTCATGCAGAACCAAAGCCAAAAGGTTCGCTTTCAACTTCACCACAAAGCCATAACCATCTCAAGTAAAGACCAAGAAAATAATGCTTGGGGACCGAAACTAATCAACCCGAAGGAGAAAAGGAAATAAAATCTACACCAACTTTTTGAAACAAGAAAAGAAAAGAACCTCCTCTTTTTAAGGACCATCAACCCAAAAAAAAAAAAAAAAAAAAGCAACACCACCGAGATGTCTTGCTAAAGAATACATCACTAACCCAAACGTCCCCAAGACAAAATCCGTAAATACACTTCATCCTGAAACGGATCAAATTTCTTATCATGTGCTCCATCATCTCCACCATCCCTGTGTATGATGGAAATGAAAGATACAAGACCCAATGAACCCGTTCCGCAATGAACTTTTCCAGCCAACTATCAACTTTCAATCAACAAACGACATCACAATCAACCTGAAAACCCTAACAAACACCGGAATCTTCAATCAACACCTAGTATGCAATCAACACTAGACCTAATCTTCAATCAACAATTGACCTTCAATCAACACGTCATCTGAAACTATCAACACCACAAGAATGTCCAACGAAAGTCAATACGAGCCACCGACGTCCAGGTATTCACCTGTTTCTCATCACTTTGAAAGAACTCCAAATAAATTGCAAAATGTTTTCGATGTTTTCTACTTGGAGTCATCTCCCCGGATTTTCCATTCAAAGGAAATCACAGAGTCTTTGACTCTGGGGGAACCACCTCGCAAACCTAGGGCACCCGTCACGGTGGCACCCACCACCAGAGTGAACGAGGTCTGATGAATGCAATAAAAACACAGGTAATTTATGTTTCCGAAGGGCAATAGTAAGAGTATTTTGCCGGCCCTCCTGCCTGGCCGGCTGAAAATTGTTTCTATTGCCCGGAGGAAACATACATTACCTGTACTCGCCCTACCTCCCCTCTTGTGTCACTATCATGACTGAACGAGAAGGGAAAAAATATGGCAGCCGCTTGATAGAGCCTGCGTTATATAGACGAGGAGTGCGTCGCACATGCGCACTGGGTTGCGAGAGTGGGTGGATCAAGAGTCAAGAAACCTCCAGGAGAAAGCATCCCTCAGGAAAGGAATGCAATAAAAAAACAGGTAATGTATGTTTCCTCCGGGCAATAGAAACAATTTTCAGCCGGCCAGGGAGGAGGGCCGGCAAAATACTCTTTTTAGTAGAAGAACTTACCGTTCCCTATCAAATTCCCTAATCGGTTTCATTCGTTCTGTTTCAAGTAAACACAATTGCTACTGCAAAGCCCGAAAAGGCAAAAATGGTAGAAAACATGCTGATGAACATGGCAAGAATGGGGCAAATTCAAGGAAAGGTAAGGAATTTAAGTTGGAAAAGAACTTGGACATCAATCTTAATTATTTTTTTATAGATTTAATTTAGCTTATGAATATTCTTGTTAAATTAGGAATTTTGTCCTTACTTACCTCTGTAAGTTAGTTTAGGTCAGTGGGATTGTTAACAGTGTTGGGTCAGTGAATGACAATGAGCAAGACAGATCAGTCATGGTTTCTTAATAGGTCAAGGGGCATTTGTTAGCAAAGTGACTCAAATGCCTGTTATGGGGGCATGGGTTCAGTGGATGAGAGAAGTTCAGTGGGTTAGAGTAATTCAGTGGTCAAAAACGGATGTTGCTGGCTCATTTAGCAAATTGAGCCAATGTAACAGTGCAATGCTTATTTAGAAGTTATGCAAGTTCAGGTTTGTCCATACGCAAAGCTAGGGGATTTCACGGTAAGTATTGCAGTTGGGCAGTGGTCTTCCGCTGTTTCGGTTAATTGTCCCTTTGGTCGTACTAAGCAGAAGGCTATAACGACTAACAGTAACCACATGTTCAGTATGAACCTCAAACACCAACTACCTCCTCCGTGCTAAACCTGGTAGTATTTGTATCAGCCAGTAACATCGAAACAAACCGGTTAAGTCCCATTCGTGAATTATGTGTTGACATGCATGGGTGTGTACATATTGAGTTTACCAATGAAGGACGTTCCCGCAAATTTTCAATTCCCCTTAACAAGGAGTGGATGATCTTACCGCTCTTGCCAAGGTCCAAGTAATATTGCTCAACAGTTTCAGCCACCTGCACGAAGTATTGCCCAATGTGTTGGCACGCGTCCATACTTTTGCAATTAAGCCGTTATCATCCAAGAGCAAGGTTATTTCCTACCACATACAATATTAGCGTCGTGTTATGCAAAATAGTGAGGGATGCCATCTAATGGTGTAGCCTGTTACAGTGTCCCTTAGCTAATTTTTTTGCGTAAGCGAGTGAGATCATCTCCTTACAATACTAACTACCTCCGAAGGTATTACGGCAGGAATTGAATCACAAGAAACTTCCCATATTCATCAATAAACTTAGCCTAAAGAAAAACAAATGTGGATTTCCGAACTAACCGATGACCTTGGGAGGGAAAAGAAGTGTTTTACAAAAATCCCCCCCCCCCCCCCCCCTCTTGCCAGCTGCAGTCGGGTGGAGTGGAAACGAAATACATTAATTTTTTTCTGTTTTATAATAAAAGTTTTCATCAGAGTTGCAAAACTGATTAGGTGGAATTCATATTACTCCTATCTGCCTTTCCATTGTTGCTGCCATTTTAATTACGTAGTTTTCATTAATCAGAACACAACTTGAAAAAAATCGTGCGATGTTTTTGGCTATAAGGCAATAACCGACCTAGGAATCAGAACAAAAAATGTTGCCAACAATATGCTTTCTTGACTCCCCCACCACCTCTTTAGGCAGGAGCAGAAATTATGTACGGCCCAGGGAATTTTGGTGCGAGAGAAGCTACACTGCCCTGTTCCTTAATGACTGCGTTCGACAGCAAACAGCGTAATCCCTAACTTGTAAGTTCAAAAGTTTACACCATTTGTCATAATAGATCTCTTTCTTAGCCCTAGATTACACCCTGACTCGCTAGCCAACTTGTACATCTTGGAAAAAAGCCACACAACCTCCATTTGCACCTCGTCCAAATCGCATGTTTTGCGGGAAGTGGCCCAGTGGGTAACTGAGCCGATTCTACACTAACAGATATGTGTGGTTTCATCTGATGTTCAACTCACTGGGTGTGAATTTACTACAATCGAACGTAGAAGTTAGCATTGCAATGCTAATTCCTGCAAATGGAAATACATCGTTCTGAGAGGCACAGAAACAATGCAGCGTCTTGTTTTTGGAGAGAAGCTCCATTCTCACCCGAAAACTATATTTTTTGTGATCGAACCCCTCCGAGACGGTGCGACTGATCTGGATGAAACTTTGCATGGTTACAGGGACTAGTGAGAGGATGGTTTTCAGCCAAGAAAATTCAAGATCGGACAAGCCATGGAACCTATATTAGAAAAACTAATTTGTAATCTTCCACGCTGAGAGCTTGGTTTTAAGATATAAATTTAACGGCATCTGGACAACCGGCCAGTACCAATATAAAGAAATATCAATATTCTAAACGACCACCGGTGTTGCTAGAGTCTTGCCCCGTATCCCATCTTCCGTTGGAAATGTTCCCAAGCGATTTGAAGGCATGAACGCAGATTTTCATGTTCGGCACTCCTAATTCCAAGGTGCTCTACACTACTTGAATCGAATCTTATGAATGATCATGATATTAAAATTGATACATCATAAATACGGGCATTACATTAATTTCACCACAAACGGGGTAGGCTATTCAAAGAAAAATTACTTGTTGCCCACTGTATTACTGTTCATAAATCGACAGGGCCGTAGTTGACACATGTTAATGAATTTGAATTGGGAGTTGCATATATTGCATTATCGTGTGTGAAATCCGAAGTGCATGCGCAGATTAGCAATAGAGTCATATGTTAGCACAGTGCTAGGACCGATAAGTGTTGGGCAACACAACATTTCGCAGTCCATAACGGCAAATTAATTACGTTCTTGTAGAGTTATGTTTTGTACAAATGAGAGAAGGTTTATTACACGTACAAAAACCTCAAGGTCCAACCGCAGAAACAAGTTTAACTTTCGGTCATAAAATATTCGTCTGGCCTTGTTCACATAAAAAATAAAAAAGTTAAAAAAAAATCCAAGAACAAATGAACCTTGGTCAAACGCGAGACGCTATCTTGGAAATCACTTTCCAAGATGGTGTCTCCTGTTTGACCAAGGAGCATTTTCTCTTGGGGATTTCGCCTCCTTTTTTTTCATTTTTAATGTGAACAAGGCCAGAAGAGTATTTATGGCCGAAAAATAAAGTTGTTTGCTGCGTATGTACCCTGCGATTTTTCTACCCTGTCAGGTCAGAGGATACCTTTACAGTAACCATCCACAATTACAAAACAATGTTTTACTTTGAATCGCTTCACTCCAACATTTCAAGAGCACACCGCCTTGAAGACCTAGTATCACCTTATTGAGTCTCTCAACAATGTTAGCCTGAGCATGGTAGAAGGTGGCATAATGTATCTTAATGCTCATATTGTACCACAACCTTTGGTATATGTTAGCTACAAAACAAGGTCCGTTGTCTGAAACGATGCGTTCAAATAATCCTTTTCTGAGGAAAACATCCTTTACACGCTTGGCAACTTGTTTCGCTTTGGTCGTCCCAAGAGCACACAATTCTGGTTGGTAGCGGAACTCGTCGGGGATTACAAGCGGGTTACCGGTAAAGGCCCGATGAGATCCACGGATACAAGCTTTCAAGGAGCATTGGAAAGGTCAGTTGTCTTCAGTAGCCCTGGAAGTTTCTGAAGTGTCACAACTGTGCACAACTGCCACAGCTGCCTTGTAAACACCTAAGTGCCCACCAAAAGTTGATCCATGGACTGCAGCAATCACGCGGTGCTGTAGTACCTTGAATAGGAACTCTCTGTAGAAAATTTTACCAGCCGCTACGTCACACATTGTTCGTGCAACATAGGCTTTACGCAAAACCCTATCATACAAGCTAGTTCTTAAAGTACGTCTGAAATACGATTTGGGTGGCTTTGGTAAGAATCGAGTAAATGGCTAAATGGTAGATGTGTGCGAGCTCAATAATTTGACTTCCGAGTTGATTCGAGTCAAGTACCTGGTCAATGATCAGAGTCCAAAACTTTTAATTCAAGCTCACCGTTAATTGCCAAGTTAGATATAAAATTGTAGGCTACTCTTCAACCAAGTTCAATGTTAACCGCCAAGTTACAATATAAAATTGTACCAGTGCTTGCTACAGAACACGCGTTGAAATATCCGGTCAGCCTTCAGTAAGTTTCGATCGTAGGCTAAAAGTATAAATTCAAAACTAATTAACTCTTTAACACATAAAAATGTAAGATCATTTTTTTTAATTAATTAGTTTTGTTGATTTCTGCAACGCTTCATATGACAAACTCGAAACATTCGAGCTTTTGTAAGAATGTCGAGTATGACAAACTCGAAACATTCGAGCTTTTGTAAGAATGTCGAGTCGATCATGAACCTAAGTCGGAGCTTGACTGGACTCTAATTTTTCGAGTTTTGTACACCCCTACTAAATGTTCCACGTGAATTTTAGCATGCCTATAAAGGGCAAGGCCCAATGCCATGTCCATGAGCCTAGCGAAGGATGCAGGTCCATTGCACAATCTTTAAGGCATTTTATTGAACTGCAACGACTACGTGGCAACGAAAACAGCTATACTTTTTTATATCGGCTTCCGTGCCAATCTGCAAAATCCTAATGTCGTGTCTAGGATGGTAAACCAGTTAGCTTTGCCGGGCATAGAAAATACTTGAGTAGCATTACTAGTCGACTGGCTGTCCTTTGCCATCTTTGAATTTAAAAGGCTTAAGAGAGGCAGAACCTCTTAGTCCCTGCCTCTCCACATTTTGGATCAAGTACAGGTACTGCTCCCCATGAGGAAATCAAACGTTCAATGACATTGTCCCTGAACCACTGAAGCATCTGGGTTTTAATGATTGCACCAAGTTTCCTTGTTCACAGGTGAATGGAATAAACTTGTTGGGCATGTTGTCTGGCTCAACCTCAACTTTGTGTTGTTCGAGATGTGTGGTGCTTCTTTTAGATGTTAACACGTTTTAATTTTTGAAAACACCTAAACAGCCTACGTTGTACATTGGTACTGTGTGCTTGCTTGATTTTCTCCTCTAACAAATCATTGTCCTTTGCACACTGCTCACATTCTTCATCTACATCTAATTGCTTAAGTTGTTCAGCTGTAGAGTGCCCTACTTTAGTAAAAGGAGTCTTTTCTTGTTCCTCTGGGTCAACATGCCAGTATGACCCAAGAACTCTGTCTAGAGTTGCACTATCAGCTGCTTCTCAAGGATATGAAATGTCTGCCTTATAGAGTAACCACCTGGCACTTGATCGTTGCTCTCTTATAACCATCGCCTTGGGAGTTCCCAGTGGCCAAAACAAAAGTTATGCAGCATTTTCTTTGCCATTCACACCCTTTGCCGGCACACCTCGTGCTGTGGCGCTGAGGGTTTCATGGAGATAAGTCCGGTATTGAGTAAATCCACTCGGGGGGTTACCTGCAACCTTAACATTAATTAAAGTCACAGTCACCGACTTAGTTTGGTGCAAAGACACATTTAACCATTCCTTGCTAAAGTCCAGCTTTCGCTTCCCAGTCCATGTTAGGTTTCTTGGTCACAACCCGGTTTAACCTAACTATTATAATAATAATAGAAGGTGTCGGCAGTTCTAGCAGTGGTGATGTAAACACAACTGAAATGATGATGTAAATAAAGCTGAAGATTTAAGACCATCAATCAAGTATTTTTCATTTGCATAGTAACTAATTGAACATCAAACCAAAATAAAGATTCAGGATGAAACGGCCTCACGTAGTTGCAGAAGTCAAATAGGGGAATGTACAGGGAATTCCCATCTCACACGAACAATGGCTAGTTTTCCTAACACATACAAACTTTTTGTACGCGTAGACATCGTCATTATTGTAGAAATAATTTCATAAACTCTTCTTTAGCTTGACGAAGAAGAGTTGATTGGTGTGTTGGAAAGAGTGAGTGAACAGACACACAAAACAACAACAGTAAAGGTAAGAAAATCTTTTGTTTATCCATACTACCGTACTGTGTATAAAATTGTTTAAGTGGTGACATAAAATTGCTTAAAGAAATTTCAGTGAGGTATATTTGCAAATGTTCTCATCAGTCGATACATGCCAGTACCACATATTGGCATAGCGCAACACGTAAAATACTTCAAAAACCAAAATTTTTATAACTTAAAACCGGACAATACAAAACCAAGCGGTTTGCTGTATACTCACAGTTCAAGGACCCTCTTCCTTGCTAGCTTCTGATTGTAGATTGGCCAGACGTTAAAATTAGTCTTTTCGTTCTTTCTCAGATTAGTGTATCGTGTATCCTCACAAGGCCAGTCTTTAATGCAGACTGCTTGCTTCATTTACCCTTTACCTTGTGATTTCTTCTTTATTTAAAATAGTAATTTGAAAGAATCGAGTTCGACTCCTTTGAGTAGTGCAAGCTTCATATAAGCCTTGAACATTGGAATTTTTGTTGTCGTACCTTGAAATGGCTTTAAATTTGTTTTATGAATGACTTGTTCATAGACTTGTAATTTTTGAAACGAACTGTTGGTGATTTAACAATCATTCTTGTAGTGAATGGTATGATTGGCAGGGTTAGAAATGAGAGGACTGGGATTCCTGAGCACAAATTGCATCCGGGTCACATTCGAGTGGTATGAAAATTTACTCTCCTTGTATCTGAAGATATTGCAATTTTGCGGTTTTGAGTTGAATTACGTTTTTATAGTTAAAAATTATGAACTTCTGAAAGAAATGAAAATCGCAAATGCAGTTCAAGATGTTCAGTTAGCCTTACCTCGTACGTCATGTTGCAACCTACAACAATAATCTTAAGATTTTGGCTTGTACTTCAGCTCGATGTATTCGCTGCCTTAGCTGATTGTCCATGACAGGAAGTGAACTCGTTACACAATCCGTAAAATTTTGTTCCGTCATTACAGTAGTTTTTCCTTGGCCCACTGATGTGAAGAGAAAACAAATACCGTTTAGTTGTGTGTTAAACACCTGGTAAAGCTAACGCATGCCTCCTCCCACCAAATGCTTAAAAGTCAAAATTGTGAAAAATGGAGTTGATTAAATTAAATTATTGTTTTCTGCTGCAAAAGCTTCATACTGCGAACGGAAAGATAATCGGGGAAAACAAATGCCCGCGTTGTTAGGTATGCTTACTGGCCTCTTCTCTTCCCACCCCCTGGGTAATAGTGGACTCTTCCTCTTGTCTACTTGCACGTGCTGGAAAGGACATTCTCTCTGCCTTCCCCTCCTCTACAGAGCAATTAAACGAATGTAAAAATATGCTTTTCTGGTTTAGTTTTAATTGCCGAGTTTTCTATGATAGTTGCCCAGAAGTAAGGTAAGAAAATGGGTTAAGCTGTATTTAACACTCGGTCCCGCTTTTTGCCAAATTTACTGCATACGCCCATGGACAATTAACAGTGGTGTAGCTAAGGGTGTGCAAAGGTGTGCATTGTTTGGCCTTTTAATAATTTGATTTTAACTGTAGGCTGTAGTGTTGTTTGAAATTTGTGGTAATAAAAATTAGCCTTTGTGGTGGAGGTAAGGGGTTACGAGTCTACGACTGGTAAAAAAAAAAAAGTTGAAGAATTCGACAAAATACGCTCAGTTTCAAAACAAATAGAATAATCTACCCATTTTCTGCAAATGTTCGACAGTTCTTTGTAAATAGGTGGAACACACTTCAACTGTCTTCATCTGGCGTTGTACTAGTTTTTCTCCTTTGGCTCACAACATGGGCCACGCTTGGTTTCGAATTCGGCGGTCGTAGCCTCCTGGATTTTTCTGCTTCCATCCGTCTGTACATAAGGCGGTCGCTTAAGTCTTCACGCACGGTGTGTTTGATGGTAGGGCTTGAGGGTGCATTAGTTGTTCATTGTTGTTCTGATGAGTTGTATTGAACAAGATCGTGAAATCTACTCTCATAGTAATTTTCGAAACTTTCGTATTTTTAATAAAAAAAAAACTGTTTATTAACAAGCTCAAAACCAGAGTTTAAAAAAAATGTGAAGTTTGGTAACAAAAAGAGAGAGAATAAATCCCAGCGACATTTATTTAATCCGCCCAAAACCAAAACTGGCGTAAGAGAAGTCGCCAAGTTTCCTAAACAGGTCGGCTATTGAAAGTAGTAAAACATTGTTCAACCAGGGAAAGCCCGCCAAAGTGCAGCCCCAGAAAGTTGCCCTCCTGTGTTTCACTGAATGCTACCAAACACTATTTCGGAGGAAAGTCGGCATTCAGTAAGCAATCGTATGCGAGCGCCTGTAAGTTAATCACAGTGATTGTTCTCGCAAATTTGAAACAATTCACTTTGGCACCTGAATGTGAACTTACTTTCTGTAAAAGATCTTTCGCGGCTGGGTTGGAATTAATCAGGATTATTTTTATAATAATAGAATGAGTCGGATTATTTTGATTATAATCAGATTTTAGTAACATGTAAGATTTCAACACTAATTATGACATTGTTAAGATTGCTAGAGTTTGCTCTATTTCTTGCTTGGCAGTGGCAGATCTTTTTAAGTATTAAAAGTTTAAAATGTGGTTACCACGTGTAAATTTCAGTGTTAACATGCACACCGCAGTTACTGTTATGGCAGTAATCATACTTAGTATAGTTGGTGTAGGTGTTGTCGCACACTGGCATATTTCTTAAACATGAGCCGGTTAAATAAACAGTCAAGTTGGCTGCAGTACTAGTTGCCTCCTAAAAGTACATAAGTTGCAAAGTCATTCAGTTTTTCCTTGGATTTAAAGGCTTGAACGTTGCCATTAATTTTTCTACTTTGGTTGTTCCTAGTTGGTAGCCTAGTGTATTTTTTTTATAATCAGGCAAGAAAAGTAGAGACATGAGTTTCTGACTCCAGAAGATTCAACAGAAGTGTATTTTTTTTTTGGTCATTCAAGTTCTTTTGTACTTGTATATCAACACTTTAGTGTCAACCTGGTTCCTCGATTACAATCGGGTGAATTTCAATTTTAATCAAACGATTATAATCGTAACAACCCTGTTTCACAGTATATTTTCAAACCACTCCAAACATGATACTTCAGGTAACAATTTCTTTTATGTGCTGCTGATTATATGTGCAGGATCCTGATCCAAACCTTGCATATTGGTCAGTGCTGCATCCACAATGGGAGCCGCAAAATTGCAACACTTTTATTTTTTACGTTGCGCTGATGTTTTGTCTGTAACTG